>JAJEJO010000165.1:963603-1044881 GCA_020662805.1 Glaucomys volans
GGGTTGAAAACTAGTCACATGTCAGAATAAGTCCTTTTCACAAAAACTGCTGACCTATGAAACCCACACAGGGAAGCATAACCGTATGGACTTTGACTCATGCAGGTCCAAGTTCGAAATACGACTACATTTGGCGAAGGAAGAAAACCTCCTAGGGCTTGGGAAGCAGCTTGCCCAGGGTGGCCCATACTGCATTGTTAAGAGCAGACCGGGAGCAAGAACCTTACAAGGTCGCCAACTCGCAACCGGTGCTCCCTCCCCTTCGGCTTGGCGCCCAGACGGGGTCCTCACGGCACCAGGAGCGCCTTTGTCCCCCTCATCAGCTAGCCCCGCGGATGTGGCCAGCCCGGCCAAGCAGCGGAAGGCGGGCGGGGGCGGGGGCGGAGGCGGGGCGCGGGCGCCCGGTGCAGCGCGAACAGCGGGGAGGGGGCGGCGGGTGGCGATTGGCTGGGCTGCAGCAGGCCGCTCTGGGCCGAGAACAAAAGAGAGCGGGCGGCGGGCGTCCGTGGAGTAGCGCTCCCGCCTGCCGGCACGGCTTCGTACTGGGAGGACGCGCCCACCGCCCGCGCGCCCGCCGAGCACCCGGCCGGCGCGCTCGGTTTCTCCGCAGAAGCCGGCCGTGCACCTAGGAATTAACCGGCGGCGCGGGCGGGAGGGATCGGAGCGGGCGGGGGGATGCTGAGCGCGCGCGAGAACAATAATAAGATCGTGTTTGCGGTCGCTGCCCGAGGAGGAATTCGGAGGCGGCGCGAGGCCCGGCGCTCGCGCGGCGCCCGGGAGCCGGGAGGCAGGCCGGCGGCGGCATGAGGCTAGCGGCGCGGCGCCTGTGAGCAGCGCGCGGCGGCGGGCGAGCGCCAAGCGGCTGGGGCTCCCCTCCCCCGCTGCCGGGCGGTGATTTGCGGGCCTGCTGAGCCCCCCGCCCACTCGCCTCGGCCGCCGCCTCGCGCTTCCCCTCGTCGGCGCGGCCGCCCGCCCGGCTCGAGGCCCGCGGGAGCGCGGCGCAGCCCTCGGCCCGCGGGGGCGGCCTCCCGGCATCTTCGCGGCGACCAAGGACGACCCGGGAGGGGAGCGTCCGGGATGGCGCGTCCGCGGCCCCGCGAGTACAAAGCAGGCGACCTGGTCTTTGCCAAGATGAAGGGCTACCCGCACTGGCCGGCGCGGGTAAGTACTGTGACCGCGGCCCGCCGCCCACCATTTTCCCTTCATGATGGCGCGCCCGCCCCTTCCATCTCTCAGGCGGAGCTGCGGCTCACGGCCGGCCGCGTCGGCAGCCAGGGCAAGCGACGCTGCTCGAGGAAGACGGGACCGAGGCAAGGACTCCCGGCCGCGCCCGCCTGCCGCCATCCCTCCGCCCGCTTCGAAGGCGGGTCCGGTCCCCAGGCCCGGCGCGGCAGTCTTCCCGGAAAGCCGCGCGACTAGGGAGCGGACCCGGAGAGGCGGCGGCCCCCGCAAGGGCGATGGGCAAACGCCGGGGTCCGGGCGGACGTCGGGCGGGCAGGGAAGCCTAGAGCAAGCGGCCGTCCACCAGCCGGCAAGCGTGGCAGCGAATCCTGGAAAGGGGTAGTGGTCATCCAGAGGCCAACGGGGCCTCTTGGCAGGCGTTCATGCATCTCGGTGCATCCTGCACCTTCCAGACTTGTTGAGTTTCCCCTGAGTGCGATTCTGGTGCCCGCCTGCCCTGGCATTGTTCCGGGGTGCGTGCCTCCCTGGAACCCAGCGTTCTCTTAAACTGACATCAAATAGAAGAGAGCTTGCAGCCTTTCGCTGACTGGTGCTCCTTGTGCCATTTCACCTCCATATTTGTTTTAGGTCGGATCCCAAACCTTATTCTTGGCCTCCGCTATTATCCACAATAGCTCTCTTCCTGTGTAACAAGGTTTTCTCTGGGCTTTCTCTAGAAAGCGTCTGTGTGTATTACATAGCATTAAACATTTCTATTAGACGCTTTGAGGAAGAAAGACAACAATTTTTTAAGAGTTGGCAACTGAATACTTGAAATAAATACAGTGAAAAGGAGAAGCAAGGCATTTTGGAGACTGTATTGGTATTCTTCAGGAAAAAGGAAAAAAACACCTAAATCTAGAGTGTGAGCACTAGAATGTTGTTTTGTAGTTAATATAGCAAAATAAAGGGGGGGAAAATACACCCATTCACAAAAGGAAATGACATCATGGGTAGCCACATTGAAATGTAGTGAAGTTAAGGCAGTGATTGGACATAATCACTTTCTTTTTAACATTTGGTTTGGCATGATTGTAAAATGGAAAAAACACTGGGCCAGGAATTGGAGGACCTGGTATATAGTTCAGGCCCTGTTATGTACTAATCATTTAAACTGTCTGCATATCAATTTCTGCAAGTGTAAAATGATCATCTCTAGGATTCCTTCCAGCACTAACAACCTGGGATATCAAGATTCTAAAACAGTCATATTCAGGTTCTATTAGGCTCTGGATATAACTTTTCCATGTCTGAACTGTAGGTTCTTAAATAAGGCAAAGTTTTCAAAGTAGAACTACTTGGATTTTAAAATATGGTTTAGTAATGTATTGCTAGAAGGAGCAAGATTTGTGACTTTTAGGAGTACTTTAGGGAATCCCTGAATACATTTATCAAGGAAGAAATATACAGCTTTAGGATGTTATATGAGTACATATACTGAAAAGTGAACTAACGATTATCATCACCAGTTGGTCGTTTCTTGTAGTACAATGGCTTTCTTTTATCTTTGAAAAAATATCTTCTGAGGGTCAAAAAGAAAATAGACTTAAAATTTCATTAACATGATGCTTGCACAGGTTGGCCACCTGTAGTAATTTGTGAAACACAGAAGTGCTACAGAACTGCTCCCAGTTGTATATCTAATGGTACATAAGATTCCTTAAAGTTATAATTCCAAATCAAGGCAAAATGAGGAACCAAAATCCATCAGGTTTTGGGGGGATTGTATTTCTTAGTTAGAGACAGGGTCATGTTAAATTGCTTAGGGCCTCCTTAAGTTGCTGAGGCTGGCTTTGAACTTGTGATCCTCCTGTCTCAGCCTCCTAAATTACTGGGATTATAGTCATGCACCACCAGGCATGGCTCCGTCCAGTTCTTAGATAAAATAAAATAGATACAAGAAAGAAAAATCTCATTTACCATGACCACCTCAAGAACCTAAGACTTTTTTTAAGTATTTTATAATGAGTGGCATGTTAAAATTTCCAAGAAAAGGATGCTTCTTCACATATGTTCTCACCTTATTTTCATCTCCTTTCTATGAGGCATTATTCCCATTTTACACTTAGTTGTATCTTTGTAAATGATTCTGTAAAATACTAACTGAAAAAAAATCCTACATTTTCAAATTTCAAATACTTAACACTTGATATGGTCAGTTATGTTGGAATCAGATTCTCCATGACCCCTAGGAATCACACCTGGAAGGAAAAGCATGGGGAGACAGATTTCAGTTCATGCTGTAGGGAGGAGATTTCTAACAGAGCTGGTCCATGCAGAAATAAAAAAGCAACTTCCAGTCGGGTGGCGGCCGCCTGTAATCCCAGCGCTTGGGAGTCTGAGGCAGGAGGATCGCGAGTTCAAGGCCAGCTTCAGCAACTTAGCAAGGCCTTAAGCAACTCAGTGAGACCCTGTCTCTAAATAAAATACAAAATAGGGCTGGGGATGTGGCTCAGTGGTGGAGTGCCCCGGGTTCAATCCCCAGTACCAAAAAAAAAAAAAAAAAAAAGGCAACTTCCCTGCTGTAAGGAAGATGTTTGGTCCCAGACAGCCCCTTGTGAGGCTCATAGGTCAAGAGGATTCAGAATTTAGGCAAACTGGATTCAGTCTTTGGCTGAGCCTCACACTTTGTGGCCCTGGGCAGATATTCTGTAATCATTTCTGAGTTTCAGTTTATTAATCTAAATGAGAATAATTCTCACCACACAGTAAAGTAGTCCCCCCACCCTTATCTGTGGTTTCACTTTCCACAGTGTAAAAATATAGTGCTGTATCATAAAGTGTTTTGAGATCACATTGAAATAACTTTTATTACAATGTACTTACTGTTGTTCTGTTTTATTATTGGTGTTGTTAATTTCTTATTGTGCCTAATTTGTACAGGAAAACAGTATATTTAGAATTTGATACTGTCCACAGTTTCAGGCATCCACTGGAGGTCTTGAAATCACGTAGTTAAGAGAGGACTACTTTTATCAAAAAGCACCAAGTAATAGTGCTGAAAGGTTTCTTTTTCCTTTTTGAATTTCTAACTTACTTTTGTATTATTGCACTATTTTTAAGTACTCACTTTTCAACTCTTGAATAGATTTATTATTTTCCCCACATTTTATTGTGTAAATTGCAAGCATACAGAAAGTTGAAAAATTATACAGTAAGCACCCATGTATCTATCATCTAGATTCTATACATTTTTTTAATAACCACATAACTGTGAACCATTATTATTTATTTATTTGTATGTGTGTGATGCTGAAGATTGAACCCAGAGCCTTGGGCATACTAGGCAAGTACTCTACAACTGAGCTATATCCCCAGCCGTAATTTTTACTTTACTTTATAGCATCTATTCATATGTCCATCCCTCTATCCATGCACAAGTCTATGTTTTAGTACATTTCAAAGTAAGTTGCACATATCTCTATAATTTACTCCTAGACACTTCAACATGCTTGTTATTAACTAGAGTTTAGTATTTTTATAGGTCCTTTTTTGAGGTAAAATTTACATAAAATGAGGCATACTTAAATGTACCACTCAGCGAATTTGACTAATGTACATGCTGGTGTAATGGAATATAGAATGGTACCAACATTCAGGAAAATTCCTTCATGCCTCTTTCTTGGTGAATTCTTATTCTGCCTCCTACTCCCCACTGTTCAAATATGTTTTTTAACATTAAAGTAGCAACTGACTATTTCTATGGAGTATGCTTTATTATGTACAGATGAAAAATTAGAAGTTTGCCTATGTCTAAGGATTGGCTAGCTTAATGGTAAAAAAATACTTAGACTGAAAACATGAGTCTCTGTTTTGATTGTGTACACAGTTGGTTAAAAAAAAAAGAAAGTTGAGCATGTGTTCCTAATATATGTAAAGTTACTTTAAAATTGTGTTTACCAGTGTTTTGTACTATTATATACATTATAAAGTAGACCAAAAAAGAAACTGAAAGCAATGACATAAGTAATATTTCTTGTTTAAATTTTTTATTGGCAAAAGATCATTAACAGTAATAGATTACATACGTATTCTTTAAAGTCTTAATTTTTGGATTTTTTTTTTTTTTTTTACTGCTTTTTGTGACATGTGATTTAGATAGATGTTCATAGCTGGGCAGACACCTGTTGTCTCAGCTACTCGGGAAGCTAAAGCAGAGGATCACTTAAGCCCAAGTGTTCAAGGCCAGCCTGGCAACATAGTGAAACTCTGTCTCTTAAAAAATAATTAAATAAACAATAAAAATTTTATATGAGAACTCTCAGACATTACTACTAGGAAATTCGTTTAATCACTTTAAAAATCTGGCCTGATCTACTGAAGTTAAACACATACCTACCTTGTAACCCAATGGTTCGTTCTAGCATACACCCAAGACAAAATGAGTGTTTATGTCCACCGAAAGACTTGCATAAGAGCTTACATACATAGCAGCTTTACCATAGTAATAGAAGACTGGAAACAATCCAAATAGTTCACCGTCAGGAGAATGAATAAACAAATTGGTTGTATAGTCATTCAATGGAATACTACTTGGCTATAAAAAGGAGTATACTACTGATGCCCCCCAAAATACACGGTTGAGTGAAAAAAGTCAGATACAGAAGAGTACATTTGGTACAATTCTGTTTTCTGTGACATTCGAAAACAAGCAAAATTGACCAATGGTACTCAGTGGATAGAGGGGAGTTACTGACTGGCAGGAGGCACCAGAACTGTTCTGTATCTTGAACTGAATGGTGGTTGTATGGGTGTGCACATTTGTAAAAATTTATCAAGTAGCACATCTATGATTTGTGTACTATACTATGTGTAAGTTATGCCTTAATTATAAAAACAGTTTAAGATTAGAAGAAAGAAAGATCTAATACCATAAGCTTCTCTGTGGGCTGAATTTCACCATTTTTAGTTTTCAGTGAGCTTTTTTTCCCTCCAAATCCTCTCTCCAAATTGCATTTTCCTGTTCCCTTTTCACTATTTTAGAAACTTCATTTAAGGCTGAGAATATAGCTCTACCATTCCATACAGGCTGAAGAGCTGAACTCATTGAACTTTTATTGAACATTTATATACTAGGTGCAATTTTTAATTTTTCTACCAGTAGATTAAATTTGCAACAGCCTTAAAACATGATTATAAGTATTTTATGCTCTTTATTAATATAAATATTTGTCGGAATACTCAGTCTCTGATCCATAGCATTTTTAGGGTTTTGGGGTTTTTTGTTTGTTTGTTTGTTCGTTTGTTTGTTTTTGCCTTTGACAATAGGACACTAGAATATGAGACTTTATTTCTGGAGAGCAGGCCACATATTTCCAGGGAGTCACTTGGAATTTAAATTCTTTTTAATCTCACTGTAAAATAAGATGTTTATAGTTTTCATTACTTTGGCCTGATTCCAAAAAAAGGTCAGTCTTCAAGTAAAGTGGCATAGAGTCATTCATCCCTTTCCCCAGGGACTCTGTTGTTTTTTGCCAAGGAACTGCAGATTGTTTCATTTCTTTCACTTAAACTGGAGCAAATAACTTAAACTCTCAAGACCAATGTACACATTTTTCAGTGCTCCAATTTTAACCAGATGGATCTATATATATTCCTGGCACATCCCCTTTGGAATGCCATAGTGATTACTGTTCCCCCATGATTTGGAAAATATTAATTCTCCGAAGTCAGGTCTCCACACAGTCTCCACTATAAGAGATTGTTTGATTCTTTTGGACAATTGTTTAAATTAGCATGCTCTTTGAGCTGTTACCTGTCAGTGACAAAATAAGTGAAGAAATTGAAAGTGAAAGTATAGAAACTTTTAAATCAATTTGATGAGTAACTTTATGTTTGTAAATCTAATAATTTACAAATTTTTGAAGTGTGCATTTTATATGCCTTTTAATTTTATCTAGTAATTATTTTTAATGTTGTATAAAAATGTCAGTCTGCAACAAAATGAAAAATTTTTAAAGGTACCAAAAACAATTCCTTCACTATATAGATAAAGTAGAAGTGCTAACAAGAACACCCTTAAAGGTCAGTGGTCTTTGCACCTACCACAACTGATTCATAATTGTAAATTATTTGGAATATTTTCAGCTATTTAAGAAGGGGAATGGATTGACTTTTATGTTATAAATGTTAATTATTGCACACATAATAATATTTGCTATAGAAAGATAACTGTCTTCACCTAGTTATAAGAAACATGAATAAGCATCTGTATATGTAGGTATGTCATTTTTGTAATATGTACAGTTCTACAACCTTTTTCCCCATTTAAATACTGTCTCTTAAATGATTTTTAATGGCGACCAATGTTTCTATAACATCATGTATAATAGCTGGTTATTTGTGATATGAACCTATTATTATGTTATAACCCTTATTTAAGGATATTTAGATTATCTTCAGTTTTTAACTATAAAGTAAGACTCAGAAACTTATCTTTTTTCTTTTCTTTTTTTTTTTTTTTTTTTTGCTAACTTATAGTTACTTTCTCTAGGACAAAAGTGGAAATTATATTTCTGAATCAAGGGGCATATGCACATTTTAGAGCTTTGGATTTATATTGCTAAATTGCCTTCCAGAAAAGTTTTGACTAGCTTATACATCTACTAGTAGAATAAAAGATGTTCTCACAATTCATTGGATTCATTCAAAAGTAAATGATCCAAATTTTTAAAATAATCTTTGTCAATTTAATAAATATAAAAACTGAATTTCTTTAGTTATGTTAGGTTGAATACAGGTATCATATGAGAATCTCATATGTTGCATATATGTCTTTATTACAAATTAAAATAAAAATATATGAATAGCACTACTGTGAGATAGATGTTATCCCTGAGACTTAGCTTAAGAAATCCACCCAAGATTACACAATAACTGTCTTAATCCCTAACTATTAAGAATGCCACAAGAACATAACAGATGTGACATCAGATTAGGTGAAAAGACTGAAGAAGTATTTGGCAGTGTATAGAAAGACTATATATGTATATGTGTATATGTTACCTACAAGTGCTGTGGAGCTGGCAGTATTAAGTCAGAGAACATTTCCTTGTTCTCTCTAAAAGCCCTCTGATGCAAGGGAGTATATAAAAAAATGTCTTTACAGAAAGCAGAGAACCACTAAAATCAATTCTAAATTAATAGCATGGTATTGACTTAGGTATAGGTTCCAAAACCTTTATGTGTGACAGAATGCATACATACAGTTTGAACTTCAGATAGGGTAGTTAAGAGAGTTACTGATTCAGTAGGTCCTGGAAGCTAAATCACAAGAATGACTATATCCTGTGTAGATTTTGTCAATTTATCACATTCCTGATCCTTGTAACATTTTTCAGTGTTTCACTGCCATTCATGTAGGTAATCTTTCAGCCCAACTACCACAGTTAGTTTGGTAAAATAACCATCTGTATAATCACAGAAAGCCACACAGAAGTTTAAAAAAAAAAAAAATGTAATGATCGATGAGCTCAAACTTTAAGAATGACATCTCTGTAATGTGTATAGCAAGAAAACTGACCAGGATGTAAAAGACCTCATTCCACCTGTCTTGGTTTTTTAGATTGGGCATCCTTTTTACAGATTTTGTAAAACAGGGAGAATGATAATTCTCTTTCCCTGCTTTTTTATCTGGGGATCCAATGTTAAAATCCACATGAAAGAACTATTGGCTGATTAAGTACCTAATAATTACTTCATAGGAACACTAAACTCCTTATTTGCACAGTTCATGGAACCTAGTAAAGTCTCCATAAATGCTTTGTGTGGCTTGGTGGGTGTGTTTTTCAGCAATTTCCTTGTGGTTTTTATAATACTGAGGTTGACTCTGGGTTCTGGGAATTGTAGGAACTTATCATTGTAAGATTCTCAAGTCTGATGGGGACATTTCTAGAGGTTCCACATAGTTTCAAGACTTGGGGGCAAAATAAATTGGACCACATTGGCATACAGATGAATTTATGAATAAACCACTCTTCTTACTTAATTACTGAGATTCAAGCTCCCTGCTGATTCTGATTATAGTCTCTAAGGCTGCCCAGAAGTGGAGGTGTCCAGTTTTCATTGTGCAGGAGAGTTGGTGTTAGCAGCAGGAAAGTTCTCAGTAACATAGTAACTTCTCAGTTTCTACTGCAAAATATGTTTAAGATGAGAGTTGTTTTAAGTAATAGGTTCGGTAGTAGTTAGCACTTATAAAAATGAATTTCACAAAAGATTAAAAATTTTTTATATAAGCAGGAATGTCGATAAGCTCAGCTTTAGCTCTGTCTTTTTTGGACACTGAAGTACAACCTTTGTACTAATGACATCTTTAATTTTGGAAGAAATGCATATTTAGAGGGAGAAAGGTTATAAATGCTCTATGAAGTTTTTGAGTTTGCATATATTGAATGAATTGAAATGAATTTTCTCTAGACCTTTGACTTTAAAAATGAAATCAATTATTTTAAAATAAAGTAAATTTTTTTTTTCTTCACCAGACTGCTACAGGAAGATTAAGTGAATAATTTAAAAAAAAAAATACTTGGACCTTGGAAATGAGTAATTGTTGATTGATTCTAATGCAGTCTAATAGCTTTCAGACTACTTTTTACCATAAGCGAGGAATAAATATTCCTATTTCATCACACATACACCAGAAAAAAAATTCACCAAATCATACTTACGATATGTGATGCATTGATATTTTTATATTTCAGTTTTTTAAAAATCATGTTGCAACCCACTAAATCAATTTTCACTGCATACAGTTTTTAAAAGCACTGATTTTGGTCTAGTAGACCAAAGGGAAATTAGTCTATGCATTTACATAGAACAGTTGAATTTTTCAGATGGTGATGATAATTTCAACAGTCCTGGGCTATATTCTCCTATAGCCACAGTCTTATATGAGAGTTGCATAAATATAAGAAATGAAAGTGATATTGTTAGATCATTTAACCAACCAGGTCAGAATTTCCCTTGATCTCAAAAGGTTTAATGTACAGATGAAGTATTTCTAATCTCATATTTATTCTAGTCTTTAAGCTACAAATATATGCCTATCTTTAAGCTATGAAAGTTTCATAAGTATGCCTTCTTAAGGGTAATAAGCTCCATGCATTTGCTACCTACCTAGTTATATATAATCTGACTACATAGTGTACCTTGGCAAGTAGTATTGAGGTTCTGGGGATTTCTTGGGTTTGTGGAACTAAATTGGCAGGCTGTCTGTAACTGAGGATAAGGAACTTTTGTTATGTTCAGAAAACTTAATGGATCTATAAGGCAAGTTTATGGTACCCTCTGAAGTGGATATAAAGACTTTGGAACTAACATATTTCTAAAAATGTCTGTGTTTCCTTTTAATTACTTTGTGCCCAACCAAAAAGACATTTTCTTACTATGAGATACAGCAGTTTCAATAGAACCTAGTATTGATAGGAAGGCATTCTTCAAGTTCTGGAAAAGAGAGTAAGTACAGTTTTGTTTCTTCTAACTGGCTGATTGACTCACACAAAATAAATACATTGCTATTACAAAATAGACCCACAATATTAAATGGAAATATCTTAGAACAAAATTAATAAGATTAGATTAATTTCTGTATGGGGCCAGGTATTCAAGAATTCTGCTTGTTCTCTAGCTCAGCCTTTTGTGATTATTGCTATTGTTTACTGGCCCTACTGTGCTCTAGGGTGGCAGGGAGAAGACAAAGCCTGATTAAGAATTATGAAATATGATGATCTTCTTTCTTCATTTTTAATAAGTTCCTTATCTAGGTCAAAGATTTATTTAACTACACAGGATCAGGTAACTCAGAACAAAAATGTGTTCGTTGTTTTTGTAGTGTTGTGAAAACAGATTACAAAAGTAGAGCAACTTAAGAAGAGCTCATGGTTGAAGAGGTTTGTTGACATGAAACAGATGATAGTGATTGAAGACTCCTTTGCTCCACTAAAGTTGTCTCTCATTTAATATTATAAACTGCAAGTAAGCCCTTGACCTCTCCATTTTCTTTTGATATACCAGCTCCCTCCTGGCTTCACTCCTTCAGATTAGACCCCACTTGATAACTCAGATAGCTGTCGCCCAGTCTCTTTGTTTTGTTTTTGTTTTTGTTTTTTTGCTTGGTTGTCTTCACCCTACTAACCTCTTCATGGGTCATGCTTCTGCTCTGGCACAGACATGTAGACTGTGGGCTGCTTTGGAATCTAAATTCACCTAGGTCTTCAGTGTTGCTCATTGGTCCTTTTGCTTGTCTGGGGTCAGTTTCTTGTACATCTTCCTCAGATATTAATAAATACCTTTAGCACTCTTTCAACTCCTTTGTCCTCATTTTCAGCAAATTATTTTACCTTCATACTTCATAAAGAAAATGTATGCCAACAGACTTGAACTACAAATTTCTATCTGCTTAGAAATTAAAGTCCTCCTGCCCCTCTTTCCTTGTTTCCCCTCTCTTCATCCCTCCTCCCACTTCTCTTTCTCTTTCCTTTGGCTACAGAGGAGCATAATTGTGTCTCTTCTCCTTGGAGACAGTAAAGGGCAATAGAAGAGCCAAATCTTTGTGGGCAGATGAAGCCATTTCTGCATATTGCTTTTACTCCTCAGTTACCTTGGGCAGATTACCTGATCTCTTAGCCTCTGAACTCAAGAGTAAAATATAGACAATAATGTCTTCCTTTCAGGATGGTTTCAAGAGTTATGAACACAAAGAGGCTAGAGTTTAACAGATGATCAGAAAATGTTTCCTCTCTTCCCCTTTCTTATCCTCCTTACTCAGACCTTCCTCCTCTTATTTGATACAACCTTTTTTCTTCTTCCATTTAATTTTAAACAAATATTTTTGAATACTTGCTATGTTCCAGGCACTGTATAAGTGCTGTGGATAGAAAAGTGACCTAAACAAATCTTTGTTCTCCTAATTTAAGTCATCAGCCTCTTACCCTTCACTGGGTCTTTCTTTTCAGATTGGAAATATTTCATCTGTCATTTTTCACAAACTACTGCCTTTGCTTCCCTCAGTAGGCAAGCTTCATTAAGAACTGGCCTTACTGAGTTTTATTCACCCTATCCTAGAGGTCACCGTGACCTGCCAATTCAAAGAACATATTTCAAGAAAGCCTTACTTTTGCCTCTGTGGAATTTTAATACTGTATTTTAAAAATTCTGTTCCGTTGGCTCATATATCTTGTCTTGTAAGGTTTTCCCACTTCACTGATGTAGATTCTTCTTTAAATTAAACTCTGCTACTCATTAATTGTGACCTTAGGCATAGTTCCTTTTTCTCCTTCTCAAAGATAGAGATAGTATTATGTATCCTACGTTGTTTGGAGAACTTAATTAAACCAAAAAGAGTTAATTTAGTTAAAAGTATTAATGCATAATTGAAGTTAAACAAATAGTTTGGTTCTTTTCTTCTTTGGTAGATATTAGATGGGTAGAACTAGAGTCAAAGGATAGACATTCAGAGGGAATTGATTAAGTTGACTTATCTTGCAGAAGAGCAGTTAAAGTTTTAGCATTTATTATTGAGAACTTTTGTACCATAAATCATTGCAGTAACCCTATGCTATGGATATTTTCCTCCTTTTACAGATGGAAAAAAACAAAAGCAAAGCTTAAAGAGATTTTACGTATCTTCCCCAAGCTTGTCCATTACAGTACATTGTGTGTTTTATCTCTGGTAATGCAGGTTTAAACATCCACTCATTCAACAGCTATTTATTGAGTGCCTATACTCCAAGTGCTGTTGTAGGGGCAGGATTTGTAAGTACAGAATATTAAAAAAAAAAAAATACACACACACACATATGTATGTATCTATGCCTTCAGGTGATGGAAAGAAATATTTGGGGAATAAGTAATGCTAGCAGGAGTAGGGAATATAGAGAGGATGTTTCTATATTATGGAATACTCATGGAAAGCCTCTCTAATAAGATGGCATTTGAATAGAGACAGAACACTAAATCCTGAGTGAAGCTTCTTTTATATTTTGTTCTATTGCTTCTTTCTTCCCTGCAATTTTGAAGTCTTTAATGAAAATTTAAACGATAGTACCTTCTGAGACATAAGATTTAAAATAACTTCTGGTGTTCTTATTTTGGAGAGGATGAGAAAATTTAAATGTGTTAATCTTTTTGACCACCTAACTTGCTTAGAGTTAGAGTGAGTTAGTGGAAAGAACTGCACTGAAATTCATTACTCTGTATTCACCTCCAGGAGGTAAAAGGAAATAAGGAATTTACACTAACCTTTTTTTTTTTTTTTTTTTTTTTTTTGAACCAGGGATTAAACTCAGGGACACTCGGCCACTGAGCCATGTCCCCAGCCCTATTTTGTATTTTATTTAGAGACAGGGTCTCACTGAGTTGCTAAGGGCCTCGCTTAGTTGCTGAGGCTGGCTTTGAACTCGAGATCCTCCTGACTCAGCCTCCCAAGTCGCTTGGATTACAGGCATGCGCCACCACGCTCGGCTACACTAACCATTTTGACAGAGAAATTCTGATAAAATTTGGAAAATTAAAAGTTTACACAAGGAAAAGGTTAAAACCAGACTTGGAACAAACTGTGTTCATTATAAATTATTTCTTTTACTTTAATTTTTTTTAAATTTTGGTAAAATACATATAAAATTTACCATCTTAACCATTTCTAAGTGTACAATGAGTAATATATAACATGAAAGTGTACATTTACATTGTTTGGTAACCATTACCACCATCCATCTCCGAACTGTTTTCATCTTGGGAAACTGAAACTTTGTGCCTATTAAACTCTTCATTCCCCACCTGCTATTTTCTGGCAAATATCTTCTCTTTTTTATTTTTATTTTTTTAGTTTTGGTTGTAGATGGACACAATATCTTTATTGTATTTATTTAATTTTATGTGGTACTGAGAATCAAACCCAGTGCATCACATATGCTAGGCAAGTGCTCTACTATTGAGCTACAACTCCAGCCCTTCTGTCTCTTAGTGAATGTGACCTATTCTAAGTACCTCATATAAGTGAAATTATCTGTAATATATCCTTTTGTGATTGGCTTATTTCACTTAGCATAATGTCCTCAGGATTTTTGTCATCTGTGAGAATTTCCCTTCTTTTTAAAGACTGAATAAAATCCCATGATATGTATAGTGGAACATTGTGATATTACCAATATTTCATGAATGTCCAAACTCATGGAATAGGACAAAAGAGGAAGTGACGAAAAGATGCAAAAAAGACTGAGTTCACAAGTTGTGCCCAGGCATGGCCTTAAAAATGAGTCAATTGAGTAGGATTGAGAACAAAGGAAAATAAGACAAGGTTCACAAATGCCCAAGAATGACTAAATGATTGAATTATCAGTTGTTATAAGATGGTCAGGATGGATTAGCTGAACTACTATCTGTATTTGAGAAAAACAGGCATGCTTATAATTTTGTTCTGTCTAGAATTATTCAAATTTTGGAGGGGTGTATTTTATCCCTGAGACATAAACTAAAAGATAGTCTCTGAGAAAATTATCACAAAAGTGCAGTCCTGTCTGGACATTTTTGTTCCAAGAACCAAGTCTTGTCTTCTATTTGAAGGGTAAGTTGTGGAACTATTATAGTTAGTTCATTGTACTGCCTCTTATTTAATTGCCAGTTACACTGAACCATTAAAAATAAACAGCTTCCTAATCGAAGCCCTCAACATTGTTTGCTCTTATATCTGTGTCATGTATTTGTATTTCCTTGGTACTGTTTACTTTGCATTATTGTTTAGCAAGCTTATCAGGAATACATGCCCATCAAAGTATTTTTATTTTTATTTTTGAATTAAAACCTTTTGAAACACAACAGAACTATCTTTACATCTTTATCCTTAAGAGAAAAATTACAAGGAATGCATTTAACAGATGGTTCTAAATCCTTCGAATACCATTAATACAGCTGTAGTTTAAATTTTTGAGGCGTTTGATGGCATTATTGTACTTGTATTTTAATTCAGTAACTTTGCCTTTTGTTTAATAACAATCTAGGGCACATGTCCCTCTTTTCAGAGTAATCCAGGATAAGTATACCAATCCTAAATTTGAACCTATACAGAGTATTTCTTCCTTTCAGTCTTCTGCTGTTTCTTTCCTCTTCCAAAGGCTCTTTGGTGTTTTGTATTATGCCTTCTGCTTGACCAAAGCCCTTCGGTATGGTATTTAACTCGTGTGTGCTCCTCAAAATGAAGAAAAATAGGATGAGAACAATGACTCTGTTAAATAAGAAAGGTCAGAGTAACAAGTATATAAACATCCCAAATAACAAGCAGAATCAGTGTTACAGAAAATAAATTAGGGAAAAAGCCAGACTTTGAGGAACATAGCTGGAAAACAAAAGAAGTGGTAAGAGTCAAAAATGAGAGAAATGATAAATTAAACATCAAATATATTTCAGAGTCAGCTTATCAAAAACATGAACTGAAAAAGACAGGGAAGATAGTTCAAAATTATCAGAAGTATAAAAAAGAAAATTTTTTAGACTTTCAAAGACATACTTGAGGTTGTAAATGATAATACTTAACAAATTTTATATTCCAATAAATATTTTTTGCTAATGTCTTAAACTTATAGTTCTGTATGTTTCCAATTAAGAACTGAGGCAAACACTGTTAACTTTTTGAGATACACAGTGAACTCTGGGGATTTTGATTGGATTTGAATTATATCATCAATTATTTGGGAATTACTGACATCTAATAACATTGAGGTTTTTAAAAATCCATTAATGTGGTCTACTTTTCCATTTATTTAGACCTTACATGTTTTAAATTTTTCTGTACATCTATATATGTATTCTTAGGTACATTATACTTTTGCTGGTTTTATATGAATGTGTTTTTATATTTTTGTTGCTATTATTTAAAATTCATACTGAAGAGCAGATGACCTAGACATAGCATTTCTGAACAAAAAGAATAAGATGATGGAATTTGTCCTACGAGATATCAAAACAGAATTGTTCAAGTAGTATAATTAGTGGTAAATTAAAATAGCATTTGGTTTAGAGAGAGGTGTATTAACTAGTAGACCAGAAAGTGAAGTCAGAATCTAACCCATAGATACATAGAATCCATGGTTGGTGCCAAGGGTAGCATTACAGATGGGGGTACTATTTTTAAATAATATTGGCATGATTTCCATATGGGATAAATATCCATGAATTAATTACTCATAGTATCTATATAAAATTAGGTCCCCATTTCACAATGCATACAAAAATTATTTCTACATGTTTGGAAGTGTGAAAGTTCTTAGAGCATGTAAGGGACATCATTTTGCTCTGAGAATAGGGAAGAATTTCATGACAAGAACATAGAAAAGTTTAGCCATGAAAAGAAAGATTGATAAATTTGCATATATTAAATCAAGTGCTTCTGCTCAGTAAAAAGAATTCTATAATGAAATTGAAAAGATAAGCTATAGACTAGAAGAGGGTACCTGCTACACATGGAACCAGTAAAGCTTTGGTATATACAATGAATCAATTAGAAAAAGACAGTCCAATAGAAAAAGACATGAACAGCCATTTCATAGAACAAACACATAATGCCTATAAATATATGTAAAGATGCTCAACTTTATTAATAATCAGGGAAATGCAAATTAAGATCACTGAGATTATCAAAAATCAAAATGTTTTGCTACTGTATGTTGAAGAGAATATGGATCAGTAGGCACTCTTTAACACAACTTAAAGAGTATATATATATTGGTCCACCCACTTTGGAAAACAATTTAAATTTATGTTGTGAACTTGGATTTTGCATGCTTTCTAACTTAACTATTTCTAACTTAACTATTTCTAATTGTACACCCTAGAAAAACTTAACAAATGTGTATTAGAAGATACATACAGAAATATTCCTACCAACATGATTCATAATGTCAAAATAACAGATAAACAACCCAAATCCTGGGATGGAGGATGAAAAATTCAATTGCAGTACATTGACATACAAGAATATTATGCAGCATGAAAAAAATGAATGATCTATGGCTATGCATTGATTGTTTTTAATGTAGTTAATCAAACTAACAATGTAATATTCATTGTCAAAAGATAAGACATTTGTTCTTTTTTCAAAAAAATATTGACTAACTGCTCTTTAAAGCTGGGGATTGAAGATGATGGAAAATTTGTCTTTATGAAACTTACATTTTAGTTTAGGGGAGATGTTTGAATAAGCAATCAAACAAATTAATATGTAATTTAGTACAGCCATGAGAGCATTGGGAAAAGATGAACAAAGGTAAGAGGGAAGCATATGATTGATGAAGGAAGGCCTATCTAAAAACTTGGGAATGAAACATGGAAATGAGCTTGGCATATTCAAGGGAGAACAAGAGGATGAGTGATGCTAATATGGAATCATTAGGGGAAATGGAGAAGAAGATAAGTTCAGGAAGGTAGGCAACAGCCATATTATGTAGGTCTTACAGTTTTAGTAATGAATTTAGTATTTTTAATGTGTGACAGAAAACCTTTAAAGAATTGGGGATAGGGGAATGACATGATTAGATTTATGTTTAGGGACTGAAGAATTGATTGTTGGGGGTAAAGTTGGGAATGGGGCAGGGGTGGATGCAAATGGCTCAGGAGACTTTTGTAGAAGTTTAGGCATTAGTTCAGGGAATAGACGAGGAAAGGGTTGGGGAGGGAAGGCTGCAGTAGGTGAGGAGAGAAATTGGTGTGATATATTTGGGGGTAACAAAAGACTCAGTGATAGATGAGATATGTCAGTGAAGAAAAATCAGTACTGACTTCTGCATTTTTCCAGGTAGGAACAGTCAAGTGTACAGTGATGCCATTACTTACATGGTGAATTCCAAAGGATGAGCAGATTGGGCCACAAGATTGAGTTTGTTTTAGAAACCTTAAATTTGAGATGCCTTTGAGACACCCCTGTTCATGTGCATTCGAAGCTCAGAAGGATCTGTAGTTTTAGGGAATAAAAATGTGAGACTTGTTAACATACAGAAGGCATTTAAAGTCATGGAATTAGATGAGAACACCAAGGGAGTAAGTGTAGAGGAGAAGAACTATGAAAGGAGACTCCTAAGAAGAGGTGGATGATTAGATAAGAAAAAGATATGTATGTATGTAAGGACAATTGAAGCATCTAGAAACTCTAAGAAAATGTTTCAATGGACATGCAGTGTAATGGGGAAATATATGTGCAATGGAAATTAAAGATATCAAGTTATAATATATTGCATATGAATAGTAAAAAGGCAGCCCTGTAGAGAAATTTTTAAATGATATGAATAGGCAATTCACTGAAGGGCATATCCAAATGGCCAATAAACCTATGAAAAGATGCTTAACCTCACCATTAATCAGGGAAATGCAAATTTAAAAGAGCGGTAACACCCAATGCTTTCAACGAATGGAAGCGAGGTCATTTCATACTTTGGTAGAAATGTGAATTATTATAGCCTTTTTTGAAAGCAGTCGATAATATCTATTAAAATGAAAAATACCCCTAATCTGTGATCCAACAGTCTTACTCCTAGCAATCTATCTTATGGAAATTAAAGCACCAGTGCATAAAAAATATAAATATGTTTACTGTGACCTTTTTTAAGAGCAAAAACACTGTAAACAAGGTAAATGCCCATCCCTCAGGAAAAGATTAAATTATGTTTATCCAATCACTGAATTATTATGCAGCCACTAAAAACAAATTAATTAGATCTATGCCAGTTTCTTTCAAGGACTTTTCATGATGTTCTGCCTCACCTTTATAGTTTTATAAAATATAAAATGTGTATTTGTCTGTAAGAGAGACATGGTGGACTCTGTCCCCCTTCTTCCTCCCAAAAAAACTAACACTGCCTGTATATAAAACATTTGATTGTGATTATGTTTGGAGAAAAAGCATACTTTGTTATAAATAGTGGTTACCTGAGGTGAGCAAGTCTTGGGAGACAAGGAGGTGAGCCTCTACTTCTCAATTACCAAACATGTCTTTGAAAAGAAAAAGGATCTCATGGTAAAACAGCTGTGATATAACCCATTTATATTAAAAGTGTGTGCATGTGTGTATATAATGCAAAAAAAATTGTCATTAAAATGATAATCCTAAAATATAATTAATTGTAAATATAATAAACTTCTCAGAGCATCTTGGAGACATGTGGGTTTGCTAACTACCATTTACAAAATGTTAGGTCTAGCCTACCTGATTTTCTGTTAAGTCTTTTGTCTTCATGTACAACCTGGTTTCTTATCTTGACCTATTCCTACCTTTCCCTTTTCTCCCTATTCTTTAGGGAGAAAGAGCTGTGACTTCTTTCTTTCTTCATTTTACTCCTTTGAAAGCTTTGTTTAGTCTCTTCTCTCTGTTCAAACCCATTATGTGACATTAGCTCTCTCCTGTCTCCTTGGAGACACTACTACTGAGCTACATCCCCAGCCCCAGGAAAGTCCTTACTTGACTAATAACTGTATGAGCTGATATTGATTCTGTTTGGACTTAGCAACTGTTTAGAACTGGTTCTTTTGCTCATTAATTCTTTTTGTGGTTTCTTCAAAACTACTCCAGATTAATTATAGTATTATTTTTATAATATTATTTGTTATAGCTTTATTCTAATCCCTGTTAAAGGTATTTATAATAACAAATTACTTTGAAACTTAGTGACAAAATAATACATATTTATTAATTCACTGTCTCTTTGGTTCTGGAATCATGCAATCTGGATCATTTGCCTTTGGGTCTTTATAGGAGCACAATCATCTTAAGGCTTGATTAAAGGATGGGTCCACCTTCAAACTTACTTAAGTAATTGTTAGAAGGATTCAGTCCCTCATGGATTGTTGACTTCTTCATTTTTTCATTAGCTGTTAGCCAGAGCCTGTCCTAAGTTCCTTGCCTCATGGAGTAAAGAGCAATTCAAAACATGGCAGCTGACCTCCTTAGAGCAAACAAGCAAGAAAGCAAGAATCAGCAAGACAGAAGTAATGTCTTTTGAAACCTAACCTTAGAAATGACAGCCAGAGCCAGGTGTGGGGTGCACACCTGTAATCCCATTGGCTTGGGAGGCTGAAGCAGAGTTCAAAACCAGCCTAAGTAACTTAGACCATGTTTTAGTCAGCTTTTTCGCTGCTGTGACTAAATGATCTGACCAGCACAATTATAGAGGAGGAAAGGTTTATTTGAGGGCTCACAGTTTCAGAGGTCTTAGTTCATAGAAGGCTGGTTCCATTCCTCGGGATTCCAGGTGAGGCAGAACATCATAGTGGAAGAGCGGGGCAGAGGGAAGAAGCTTGCATCATCAGGAAGCAGAGAGAGACTCCACTTTCCAGATACAAAATATGTACTGTAATGCCACACTCCAATTCCAGTCTCCTCTAGCCACACCCTACCATTTTAATTATTCCCATCAGGGATTAATTCACTGATTGGGTTAAGACTCTTACAACCCAGTCATTTCTCCTTTGAACCTTCCTGCATTGTCTCACATGTGAGCTTTTGGGGGACACCTTACATCCAAACTATAACAGACCATTACTTAGTCTGAAAGTAAAATACAAAAAAAGACTGGGGATGTGACTCTGGTTAAGCACCCCTGGGTTGAATCCCCGGTACCAAAAAAAAAAAAAAAATCACTTTTCCCATGTTTCATTTATTAAGAATAAGTAACTAGGTCCAACCCACAGTAAGAGGGAATTTTACACAAAGCTGTGAATGCTAGGAATGGGGAACCATTTTAGAAACAGCCTCCCACACCCCCACTAACAACATTCTTGGGATTATCTCATCTTTACTTTTCTTAATACAGGCAAATGCATATCTCTTCTCAGTGGTCACTTATACTCCCCTCTTCCCTGGTACAGTTTCAGCTTTTTTCTGCTGTAATTGCCACAGCTTCAGATGTCCCTTTTGGATTTAAGACAAGCCCACACTGTCTCTAGTTAATGCTCCATTAAGACACATTATTTACAAGAAACTGAAAGTGCAAGCCATACTCAGGGCAGTCAACATCTGCTATCAGAGGACCTAACCAGAAAATCCTATACTCTCTCTCAAGATTTCTCAGGGTTGAGTTAAACACCAGCCTTCTGTGACTTCCAAGTTCTGGAAGACATATCTTAAGCCCTCCAAAGTGAAGTTTCTTTCAGTAAGTTGAGGTCCTCAGGGAATAGGGGTCTGAGACCCATAGCATACCAAAAATCCTCTTAATAATTCTCAACTCTTTTGCCCTCTCAGACCTGTTTGTTATGCTAGAGCTAGTTTAAGAGGGTTTTAACTGCATTATTTTCTAGTTGGCCTGGGGTTACCTCTTTTGGGAGCATATTGTATATATTTTGGATCTTCAGCTAAAATTGACACTGAAATAGTTTTGTATTGACATTCGGTTTCATCTGCTGTTTGCCTTCTTCCTACTGTTTGAGGTCATTTGCCTTGGGCACTTTCCTAATGTCGCTGTAAGAAGAAAAGTGATTACTAACTAATTTATTAAACCAAACATGGAACCTAACAAAGAAAAAATGGAGAAAAGATTAATAAAAATGAAAAAGGGAAGGGCAGAAGAGAGGAAAACATTAAATATCTTGTTTCAGATTAGAGTTATTATCTTCATGTTGTATAAATATTGTTTTAATAGTGTTTTTGAATTATTTAAAGTGCTTCTAGAATTTTAGATGAAGTATTTGAATTATAATTTATAGAAAAACAGTATACACAAAGAGAGAAAATAGGCACTAAAAAGCCAGATATTTTATTATAAGCCTAAATGTTTTTCATTTGAAAATGTTGAAGTTTATTTCAACAATATAATGTTTATAAGACACTGATCTAACATAGAAAAGAAAGCAAAAAATAACCCCAAACTGGAAAGATCTGTTCATCAGATTTGAGTAAAACAAATACTGAGGTGGCAGTCTTTAGGTTGACATGTATCATATTTTTAACAAAAAATCAATAGAAGATGTGCACAAGTGTTGTGAACTGGATTCACAAGTGTCAGAAATTAGCTTTACATAATGCTTTTGCTTTAAAATTTTTGATGGGGGAGGAGGCAGAAGTTGGAAGATTTGAGTAGAGCAGTAAATTCTCTCATTAAATTGTACTACATAAAATCTTGCATGTAATTAGGCAGATTTCACTGGAGGAGGACTAGCTAGGGATCCCTACTGGGAAGATGGGAAAGTAATGGTTAAAGTGACCACAAGGTTCCTAGAAATTCAAACCAGATTTAGAACTGGATACTTCCAGCAAACTGCAAAAAGTGGGGGGAAAAGGCTCTTTCTCTCCAATGAGATCAGGTCTCATTGGTTGGGTCTTTAGAGGACCTATTTAAAGTAAAAGTCCTTAGAAAACATAGGGAACAGGGTATGATGTATTAGTCATTCTTTAATACCAATCCCTTTCTACAATTCTTTGAATCATGCTTTATTGGTTTACTTTTTTTTTAAATTGTGTTTTTAATTTCAGAAGAAAATGTAATTTTATAACATTATCACTCCTATGCCACAGACATAACTGGTGTTCATAGTTCAGTGTATCCCATTCCTAATATTTTTCTATGCTTATATGAACACATACCATTTTATGGAATTACCATTTTTTACTTTGAGGTTTGCTCTTTTCACTTGTCCTTCCTCTATCATTAGCTTTCCAAGTCAACAGATCGTGACTATGTGATGTGCAATAGTATACACCATGATTTAGTTAAATATTCCTACACTGATGGCGCTTTAGTTATTTCTTCTTTTGTCAGGAGAGCTTCAGTGGACATCTTGGTGTGTTTATCTTCATATACTCATACCCTTACTTTCACAAAATAGATTGTTTCCTAGAAATGGAATTGTTAGGCCATGTGGTATGTTTTAAATTCTATAACATAAACAGTCATATCAACTTCTTAAATATTTGTAGCAATTTATATTACCAGTAATTTTTAACGTAAGTGTGCATTTCCTATACCTAGTATTAGGCACATTTCTAGGTTAAGAAAATAATTCATCCAAACCACAAAAATAATACTAGGGAAGATACAGGAGAATTTTTTTTTTTGTAATCTTGAAATAGGAAAGTTCTTTTAAGCAAGGTGCAAACCCATAACCATAAAGGAAAAAACTATAAAAAATAATTTTTGCTAGCAAAAATAAATATAACAAAGTCAAGACATGATAAATTTTGAAAAACATTTGTAACATGATAGAAAAGGGTCTGGTATATTTTATGTAAAAATATAGAGAAAGCACCCATCATATGCCATATGATGTTTTAGTCAACAACTGGTCACATATGTGATGATGGTCCCTTGTGATTATAAAGGAGCTGAAAAATTCCTGTCAGCTAGTGATACCATGACATAATGCATTATGTGTTTGTGGTGATGCTGGTGTGAACAAACCTATGGAGCTGCCAGTTGTATAAAAGCATAGCACACAGTATTATGTATAGTACATGATATTTGATAGCAAACAATGGTGTTACTGGTTTATGTATTTATTATAATTTTATCATTACTTTAGAGTCTATTCCTACTTATAAAAAGAAGTGTAAGCTGGGCACAGTGGCACACGCCTGTAATCCCAGCACTTGGGAGGCTGAGACAGGAGGATCGCGAGTTCAAAACCAGCCTCAGCAACTTAGCGAGGCCCTAAGCAACTCAGTGAGACCCTGTCTCTAAATAAAAATACAAAATAAGGCTGGGGATGTGGCTCAGTGGCCGAGTGCCCCTGGGTTCAATCCCCAGTGCCCCCAAAAAAAAGTGTACTATTAAACAGTATGCTGTTACACCAGCAGCAGCCTTCGACATTTCATGTTTAGCACATCTCTTGATTGTATCATTTTTCTCTCATGCTTGATTTAATCTATTGTTTTATTTATCATGGACCTAGAAGCATTAGGTTATAACACACACACACACCCCTTGCAGTGTAGGCATGTAGTAGATTATGCCATCCAGGTCTGTTTAAGTATCTTCTATGATACTGAAATAAAGATGAAATTACCAAAAGATGCTTTTTTTTCAGAACTTATCTCCATTGTTAAGAAATGCATATTTGTGTGTGTGTGTGTGTGTGTGTGTGTGTGCGCGCATACGTAAATGCATATGTACATCCTTCTGTGTCAGTGAGTTCTGCATCCTCTGGTTTAACCAAAAATGTTCAGAAAATAATTATATCTGTACCGAATTCATAGACTTTTCCTTGTTATTATTCCCCAAACAATACTGTATAAGAACTATTTACATTTACCTTGTATTAGGTATCATAAGTGACCTAGAGATGATTTAAAGTAGGGAAGGATACCAGGTGCGGTGGTGCACGCCTGTAATCCAAGCGACTTGGGAGGCTGAGGCAGGAGGATCGCGAGTTCAAAGCCAGCCCCAGCAAAAGCAAGGCCCTAAGCAACTCAGTGAGACCCTGTCTCTAAATAAAGTACAAAATAGGGCTGGGGATGTGACTCAGTGGCCAAGTGTCCCTGAGTTCAATCCCTGGTTCAAAAAAAAAAAAAAAATAGGGAAGGATGTATGTAGGTTATATACAAATGCTAAATCATTTTATGTAAAGGACATGAACATCCACAGATTTTGGTATCAAAGTGGGGTCCTAGAACCAACCCCTGATGGGTACCAAAGGACAACTATACATATAAATAAACAAAATGAGCTTTTGCAATCAATAACGAAGTGCCCAGAAAACTGGGCACTGGTAGCCATGTAACATACTAACAAGAGACTATAAATTGTCTGGCCTATCTTCTACATAAAGTCTGCTAGGAGTTAAAAGCACTGAGTTCTGAGTGTATAATGACCTCTCAAAACTATAATCTTTTAAAGATAAATATGTCAGTGTTTTTCAAGGTCTCATCAAATGAAAAAATGTCTTTATGAAATTTCTCTCAACTAATAGATGATGGTTTTTGTATACTGAAGATCACTAGGGACTGATATTCCAGACATTTTTGCAAAATGCCATGTTGGAAGGTGTTTCCATAGCATCATGTTTGCAATTCCTTTAACAGTGTTCTTTTCAAATACTAAATTGATATTTAAACCAAATATACTTACTTTAAAAAATATTCTTTCCCCTTTTTCTTGTCCATATTTCATTTTTTCCATAGATTGCTTTTCCTCTTATGCTTCTACACTATTTGTTGACACTTGTGCAGACTTGTCTTTATCTGAGTTCATATTTATAACAAGATTACAAGTTTGCTCCCTTCCCCCACCTGTTTACTATAACTCATAAACTTTTATAGCCAAACTGGTTATTTTTTTTATTTTTTATTTTTTATTTTTTTGGTACTGGGGACTGAACCCAGGGGCACTCGACCACTTAAGCCACATCCCCAGCCCTATTTTGTATTTTATTTAGAGACAGGGTCTCATTGAGTTGCTTAGGGCCTCACTAAGTTGCTGAGGCTAGCTTTGAACTCGCGATCCTCCTACCTCAGCCTCCCAGGTGCTGGGATTAGAGGCGTGCGCCACCACGCCCGGCTTATTGTATTATTTTTAACATAGAAAATCAAATTCTAATTTTATACTACATTTGACATTAATGGATTTTTTAAAATTTCCTTTTTAATCTTATGAAAAAATCCTTTAAAATTTAGGCAGCTCTGGCAAATTAATATTTCATTGCATATTTCCAGACTGCAGTTTTTATAGTACAAAGCAAGTAAATTTCCCTTTCCACAAACCTATAATTTTCAGTGTTCATCTGAGTTTTGTCCTTCATCATCCTCATTTACATTTTGGAAAAACCCAGATACTTTAAAAACAAAACTAAACTTTTCTCATTGATAAAACACCTTGCATATGAGGTACTTTATGGCACTATTGTTTTTAGTTTTGTCTTAATTTCCATATTAATTATAGCTTGATCAAAATAACTTCCATTTCACAAAAAGTTTGAGAAATTTCCGTCATGTAATAACATTTTCTATACTTTCTTAAAGTGGCAATGTAGCCACCAAATAACATAAAAATTAAAATAAAAAATATAAAAAATATGTATTAAAACTACTCTTGGTTACCAGCATTTCAGTATTCTTACTTCGAAATTATTTAATTACGTGAAGATTACTATTAATTAACTTAATTTAGCATCAGAATAGGGGCTTAAAGTTAACTAGCAATATTGGAAATTATGTTTAATATACCACAGAATATAATTACTGTTGATAACAAAAGTTGTCAGAATTGTAATTCAGGTTTACTTTCCTTAATCTTAAACATTATATGGAAGTACTGTTGACAGTATAAGATATTTAAGTGATTCAAATGTAATTATTGTCTTCACAAGAAAATAAATCTTATTTTAAAAACTAAACATTTTCTTATACTGCATTCCACAATGATCAAATCCAAAGACAAGCTGTTTTTAGAGCAAAATTATCAAAAATCTGATTTGTTCAAGAATTTACTTTTATTACTTGAATTTTCTTACATAAAAATGCTTGTGAACTATCAGTTTTTATTAAAAGCATTATTTTTTTTTAAGGATTAGAAAACAAGCTTGCACTGATGCATTTTTGTAGTCTCAGTACAAAAATCCTGCAGATTTAAAGGAGTCTCATGTTAATCACAAGACATACAGGCAACCCATCCATAGGAACCACAGCCAGAAGTTGAAATGTCTTAAAATATTCCTTAAAATCCCCTGAAGTTTTCTTAAAACATGGACTTTGGGGCCTAACCTCAACAGTGCCTGAGTCAATAGATCCTGAGGTAGACTGAGAATTGACATTTCTAATGAGTCCCAGTGACACTTGACAGGAAGTCCAGGGATAAAACTGAGAATAGATTTTCTAAGGAAGATGAGGCTGCCTCCCTCCAGGCCACAGTTCTTGGACTGAAGATTGGCAAGCTCTAAGGGGCATAGCCTTAGTTTCTAACTGATACCTCCTGAGTGTCTCTACAGTGGGCAAAGCAATCCAACCAACAATAGCAAAACGCTCACCAGATTTAAAATATTCAAAATTCAGTTTTTATGTTCTGAGTATTATATTCCTTTATATCAGATTTCTGTAAATCCTGTTAGTGTCTATAAGCCAATAAAAACAGAGCTCCTTTTTTAAAAAATATTTTTTAGTTGCAGATGGACACAATACCTTTATTTTAGTTATTCATTTTATGTGGTGCTGAGGATCAAACCCCAGTGCCTCACACATGCGAGGCAAGCACTCCACCACTGAGCTATAACCCCAGCCCAGAGCTCCTTTATTAATATCCTTTCTAGAAGTAGGAAAATGTTTCAGACTCCAACAAGGAGGGGTAAAGGCCTTCTCAAATACAGTCACACAGAATAATTTCAGGTCTACAACAGGATGCACATATCAATCCAGATTTCAAAGGGCTTTTTTTTTTTTCAGTTTTGAGTTTTTTGTTCAACTGTGTTAAGTGCTAGACACCAATTCTTACATTTTAAAGTTTAAAACTAGTCAAAGGGCTTTTCTTTTCAGCAGAAGCAAGACATTTTCCTCTACAAACTAGCAGACTAACGTATCAGACTCTGTCATGTCACATCCAACAAAGAATAGGTCCCCATTGTGGGAATAATTTATTAACAGTGCAGAAGCAGAATAAGAACCAAACCAAATATAGCTATGAACCTAAAACAAAAATAAAAATACTATATCAGGAAAAGAGAAACCAGTAGAAAAACAAAAACTCAGTGAAGGTAAAAAGTTCTTTTGTGGTTGGGTATTCACTTTTGGAGCAGTGAACCCTTTAATTGGCTTAGGAAAATGTATCTACTTGAACATAGTGGTGTGCTTCCAAAATTGTCAAATATTTTCAAGTAAGTTAAAACTCATGCTGGGCTTGGTGGCACATGCCTGTAATCCCAGCACCTCAGGAAGCTGAGGTAGGAAGGTCCTCAAGTTCAAAGCCAGCCTCAGCACTAGTAAGGCACTGAGCAGCAACTCAGTGAGACCCTGTCTCTAAATAAAATACAAGATAGGACTAGGGACGTGGCTCAGTGGTTGAGTGCCCCTGAGTTCAATCCCCCGTACCTGCCCCAAAACAAAGGCCAGACTGCCAGACTCATAAAGTGAATGCATGTCCAAACATTTTTTAAAAAATTTTTAGTTGTAAATGGGCACAATACCTTTCTTTCTTTATTTTATGTGGTGCTGAGGATCAAACCCAATGCCTCACACATGGTAGGCCAGCACTCTACTGATGAACTCCAACCCCAGCCCTAATGTCCAAACATTATTTAACTTATTTATGAGGGAGCCAGCATAATGCTAAGACCAATCTCTATTTTTTATTAATATTTATTGCAAGAGGTACAAACTCAAATATTCAAAGAGGTCAGGCAAGCAGTTGGGAGTATGAAAAGAGGACATTTACAACATTACAGAGAGTGGTAGGAACAACTCGAGAGCAGGGACTCTATCTGAAGTGAGTCTACAACAGGATGCTGATGGTAGAATTAATTGTTACTGTGTCAGAAGGCCAGCTTTGTGTTGCTGGATTTTCTCATCTTCATGCTGTTTTCACAGAAGCTTATTGATCTGGATTTTAATATGAATCTTCTAGTTTTTAAGTGTTGGGTAACTAATTCTGTTTTTTTTTAAAGCCAGAAATGGCGAGAACCACCAGTTTACAAACTCTACTGTAGATCCTACTTGTAAAACATTATAGCAAAAAGAAAATTTAACCAGAAATTGTTTTTCCTTAAAAGTTTTAAAAGGTTTTTGTTGTTTTTAAAAAAGTTTTTATTTTTAATTTTCCCACAGGAGCCAAAAAGTGTGTGATGTGGTGGTGTTTTAGCAACTAGCAATTCAGCCGTGCCTACCATATACAGAACTATATGCATTTCCATTTTAAGTTCTGTTTTGTCCATTTACAATATATTCATGATCTGGAGATCTGTTTTACAACAATTAAAAATATACTGAACTGTACATTTTAAAATATTTATGATGGTAAATTTTATGTTTTTTTCCACAATTTATATATTTTATATATTGTCATACTCCTTTCAAGTCTGGTGTTTAATGTTACACGGCAAGTTTTTTACAGAATTTCTATAGTAGGTAACAGTAAATTCAGGAAACGAGATGTTTTGAAAGGTTGCTCTCGTGGCCTCATCAAAAGATCACGAGAACTTGACTTAGGGAAGAAAATTAAGTAATAGGAATGGTGATCATGTGGAGAGACATTTTAGGAGTTAAACTGGCAAAATTCAGTGAACAATTGAATGTGGGACTTGAGGAATTAAAAGGTTAAGGTTTCTTTCTTGGTTGTAGAGTGTGTCAATAATTAAAGGAGGAAACAAAAACAGATTTTGAGGAAATTAGTTCAATTTTAGCCAACCCATGGAATTTTAGGACTTGAAGGAAATCTAAAGGTTACCTAGCCAACCATCTCATTTGATGTATGTGAAAGTGAAGGCCCCAAGAGGTTATGTGATACCTTCGGTATCACAATTTAAATCAAAAGCAAGACTTAATTACAAGTTTCTAGACTCAAGGCCCATCTTTTCTCAGTATGCCAAAGCATCTTGCTCTGTGACACATGGTTCATTCAATTCAAAGGTGATTTTGTGATGGCACAGTAATCCATAGGCTGTTGCTGTGTGTTAGTTAAAAGGGCCTGCAGACTATTTCAAGAGAATGGATACCAGACCCTTTTTCTTACTCTTAACTATAGGTATGTCTCTTTTCCTATGGACCCTTTTCTGGGGTTTAAGCTGCTTATAGAACCTGTAGGTGGACATGGTTAAGTAGACATTTGAAATTTCATACCTGGAGTTCAAAGGAAAGGTTAGGGTTGCAGATGGCAGATCATCAAAGAAATGGCAAAAATTGAAATTATTCAAATAGGTGGGATTTCTTGGAAAGAAAAGAGTTTGAGAGGGTTTAAAAGTCTTGGAATAAGACCTAGAGAAACATCCAAAATTACGGGGAGAGTAGGAGAAAGACAAAAGAAACAGACTGGTGAAAGTAGTTAGAAGAGAACCAGTCAAGAATACTACTGTAGAGACCAAAAGAGGAAGAGTATTAATGAGGAGGTTATTGAGAATAATAAGGGCCTATCTTAATGTGATTGTGCTACTATAGCAAAATACCTGAGTCTGGGTAATTTATAAGGATCAGAAATTATTCTCTCATAGTTTGGGTGGTCAGGAAGTCCAATATCAAGGCATCAACATCTAGTGAGCCTTATTTCAGCATCCTCCCATGGCAGGAATATTAGAGCAAAAGAGAACCAACTCCCTCCATCAAACTCCTCTATAAGGACATCCAGCCCCTTACATTCTGGAGGAGTTCTCGTGGCCTAATCACCTCTTAAAGGCCCTATATCTTAGTACTATCCCAATGTCAACACCTAAATTTTTACCACATCAAAAACATAGGACTATAAAGAAGGGGATAGGTACTGGGAAGGAGAATATTGGTGACTTTTGAGAGAATGACTTTAGTATAATGGTGGTGGTAATACAGTTAGATTGCCTTGGATGAGAAGAAAATGGGAGGTGAAGTAAAAACCATCATATCTCCATACTTATTTGCTTAAGAAATTTGGATAATGAGAAAGAGAATAGTTTGATATGGAGACAAAGTCAAGGGAAGATTTGGGGGATAAGAAGGTATGAACATTTTACTTTTACATTTATTCAACCATCCTCTTAACAAATACTTGAAAGCTACCAAACCTCCTTTTGGTAACACTTCTTAACTTTATTTAGTTCACTTTAACTTTGTGTTGCTATGTGTAGAAAATATACATATTTAGTGCCTGTAACACAACTGGTTGCTTTTTAAATCTTCCTATAATATTTTGTATTTATTGTAACTGATTGCAACCTCTCAATTGTAAATTGGTGAGATTTTGCTCTAACTTAATGAGTCTTTAAAATAGTTTATTAGAGAAAGGGTTACATAATCTTTGGTTATTATTTTATGAATCCAACATTTTTTTCTTTCCACCTTTTTATTGGTGCATGATAGTTGTACATAATGGTGGAATTCGTTACATTTTTATGCATGCAAGCAATATAACTATAATTTGGCCAATATCACACCCTAGCAGACTTCAACAGTTTTAAGAATGATTTGCTTTGCCGTCTTGAACCAAATATTTATGTTCAGTTTTAATACCAGTATCTTTTCTGATATAAAATCTGAGAGCTATATATGTATACATAGATAGGTTGATTGATTGATTGTTGCTTAAGAGTTAACAATATATATGTTAAATGTCATTATCTATTTAGAGACACTTTTGCCCTTTTTTACTTCACACCTAATACTTTATACTTCCATTTTGCTTCTTATTGCACATTTCCAACTTCACAATTGGCTAGGATCTGAATGTGTGTCACCCCAAAATTCAGTGGGGAACCTTAATCCCCATTGTGATGATGTTAAGAATTGGGACTTTTAGGAGGTTACTAGGTCATGAAAATGGATCTTCAAAAATGGGATTAGAAAATAGATGAAAGAGGTTGTTTGCCTCTTCTACCAAGTGAGGATACACCAAAAAGTTGGCAGTCTGCAAACCAGAAGAGGACCTTCACCAGAACCCAACATGCTGGTATCCTAATCTTGGACTTCCTGGCCTCCAGAACTATGCTTAAAATTTTTGTTTATAAATTACACAGTTCGTGTTATTTTGTTCTAGAAGCCCAAATGGAATAAGGCAACCATGAACCCTACAAAAGTATAATTTCATTTTTTTTCACTCTCTCATCTTCTGTACTATATATCCTTTTACCTTATCATTTATTATTTTTACTTTCAGTAGTCAGTTGTCTTTTCAGGAAATAATGAGAAGAACAAGCCTGATAGTTTACCTACTTACTATTACTGATTCTCCTCTTTACATCCTATAGATGGAAGTTTCCTTATAGTATCTTTTATCCTTAATGTGAAGAATGTTTCTTGTGTGCAGGTCTGCTTCTAACAAATTCTTTCAGCCTTTGTTTACCTGAAAATGCCATTACCTCATGGTTGTTTTTAAAATGTAGGTAATTGGTATAGAGTTCTGTGTTGAGAGAAATTTTTTTCCTTCAACAATTTAAATAGTCATTTCCTTTTAGTCTCCTCTATTTCTGATAAATAATCTGGAAAATTTTTCACCATTACTACTTCTCTCTTGCTTTATTTTCTTTTTGTCCTAGCTGCTTTCACAGTTCTCTTTTATCTTTTTGGTTTTCAGCAGTTTGATTATGAGGCACCTAATTATGGTTTTCTTGGCAGTTAATCTGCTTGAAATTTGCTGATTTTCTTTGGTATGGAAACCCATGTTTTTCATCAAAATTGGAAGATTTCTAGGCAGGCGCAGTAGTGCATACCTATAATCCCAGTAGCTCAGGAAGGCTGAGGCAGGAGGATTGCGAGTTCAAAGCCAGCTTCAGCAACTTAGGGAGGTTCTTAGCAATTCAGTGAGAACCTGTCTCTAAATAAAATATTAAAATGGTCTGGGGATGTGGCTCAGTGGTTAAGCACCCCTAGGTTCATCCTCACTACCAAAAAAAAATTAGATGATTTCTGGCCATTATTTATGAGGTGTTTTCAGGCTCATTCTCATATGTTAGATTATATGATAGTATCCAACATGTTCTTTGAGGCTTTCTTTTTAAATTTTATCAATGTATTTACTCTGTGGTCTTCAGTTTGGATAATTTCTGATATTCATATTTACTGACTCATTCTTCTTCAAGCCCACTCTGCATTTTTTATTTCAGTTATTATACTTTCAGTTCTATACTTTCCATGTAGTTCTTTTTATTGTTTTTATTTCTCTGCTCAGGTTCCCTGTATGTCCACTCATTAAGTTCACATAGAGCTGCTTTCAAGTCTTTATCTACTAAATCAAACATTTGTGTCATCAGTTTCTATAGACTGCTTAAATCTCTTATTTATAGTTCACATTTTCCTCTTTTTGACAGTCTAGTAATTTCTATTTTATATTGAACATGGTTGCTTATCAGTTATTGAGACTGGATTTTTAAAAATAGTTTTCTGACGTGTTTTTAATCCCCTTAAATTTGGATAACTTAGTTGCCACGACCTGCACAGCCCAACCTTAGAAACCGGCAAGAGGGGATGATGGGGGATTAAGAAAGACAAACAAACACTTAGAGAAAGCAGGGACCATGTAGGACACCATCCTCTGATGGAGGAACAGTGACCCAGAGCTAACTCAGCATGTTTATATTATAGGTTTTATCATCAAAAGGGGTTTCTGTGGAAAAGTTTCTTTAAAGCAGGCAGACTTGAAGGTCAGAGTGCTTGCGTGCAATTATAATTATCTAGTTTCACTCATAATTCTGTATCCCTGACAGCTGGTGTCTGAACTCAGGGCCAAGACTGATAGTTCCACGCTTTGCACAGAACTTCCCCAGTCAGGGCATCATCACCATAGCAACTAGGCAATCTTGTCCTGCACCTTTGCACAGAAAGTTCCCAGAGCAGCACAGCCACAGCCCAGAGGCAGAAAGACCATGATCCAAGTTACTTCTCTCCACATTGGTTTTATACTTCTTCAGAGAACTATCTGTGGAAAGCCCAAGGTATTTCCCAAGCTCAGATAACTGTTAGAACTCAACCTCTCTCATCAAAGCCTCATATTAGATATTGTTAAGACAGATGTGGAGTAGGACTCCATCTATACCTTACTCTTAGGGCAAACTTAACTGGTGTCTCAGCTAGATGTTTGAGGTCTTGAAGAGGTGATTGAAAGATTTCTCCACTCTAGCTGGACTTTGAAAGCCCTCTGAACTAATTGACTTGTAATACCTATATTCTGATTCCCATGACAAATATTCTTTGGTATGCGTCTTCATAAATCTACCCAGTCTGTGGTCAAAAACCCACAAGGACTCCCCACATAGACTTCTGGGATGCCTAGGTGCAAAACTTCATCCTTTCCAGAGCCCATTCTATAGAGTTTAATCAGTTCAGCTATACAAATCTCTGATTTTGCTTCTTCAACTCTTATCAACTCTTAGAATCTAGCTCACTGGGGGCTGGGATTATGGCTCAGTGCTCTTGCCTAGCACATTTGAGGCACTGGGTTCAATTCTTAGCATCACATAAAAATAAATAAATAAACAAAAGGTGTTGTGGGGAAAAAAGAATCTAGCTTACTGTGCCACAGTATAGAAATCATCCTGAAGCAATAATCTGGGGGTAATTATGAGTCTCCCCTTTGGAGTTTACCCTTTCCTGGGAATTATAGTCTTGGTGCCACATGTTGTCCAAAGTCTGAAAACACTTAGTTCATATATTTCAACTAGTTCTAAGGTCGTTTATAGCCAGAGGGCTAGTTTGCTACTGGTTACATCATAGTCAGGAGCAGATATTCTCACAATTTAAATTATCAGAAATATTTTGAAGCAATAATTCTTCATTTCTGAAATGATCTATATCTTTATCTTTGAAGGGTATTATTAACTAACAACAGGAAAGAAATATCAGAAATTTTGCGTTTACAGAATGGTCATTATAACCTTCTGATATAATTTGTTTTCCTGCAAATTATAACTGTGGCAACAAAAAGGAGATTTAAGAGATAAAAATGTTCTACCTTAATAACCCTGACCTCAGCCGGGCGCAGTGGCGCACGCCTGTAATCCCAGTACTTGGGAGGCTGAGGCAGGAGGATCGCGAGTTCAAAGCCAGCCTCAGCAACTTAGCAAGGCCCTAAGCAACTCAGTGTCTCTAAATAATAAATTACAAAAAATAGGGCTGGGGATGTGGCTCAGTGGTGGAGTGCCTCTGGGTTCAATCCCCAGTACCAAAAAAAAACACAAAAAACCCTGACCTCACACTTAGGTTTTCATTTTTCATATTCCAGTTCGTCTCTACCTGTAAAAATATGTATATAAAATTGTAAAGTGTTCGTTTTTTTCTTAACATTGTCATAAAACTTTTTCCAAACTATCACTTTTTAAATAAGTGAAATTTTAAAAGCAATCATTGTGAAAGCAAAGATGAATTGAGAATTGTTATGTGTCAGAAATTGTGCTAGATTGTTGGTATATGAGTCAGTTTTCTAAGACTAATGAAATACCTGAGACTGGGTAATTTGTAAAGCAAAAAGGTTTATTTAACTCACAATTTTGGAAGCCAGGCAGTATGATACTAGTTCTGGCAAAGGCTCCTCTGGCTACATCTCATCATAGTAGATGGTATCACAATGGTGGGAACCTGCAAGAGGAAGCAATCACATGGTAGACATGAAATCAGAGGAATTCAGGCTCTTGCTTTTATACAACTATTCACTCTTGCAAGAACTAATGAGCCCCATGAGAACTACCTTAATTGCTTCCAAGGGCATGCCTCTGATGATCTAACCACCTCTCACTAGGCCCACCTCTTAAAGATCCTGCCATCTCTTCACATCATCACCCTGGAGAGCAAGCTTCCAAGGCATGAAATTTTGAGGGACATGCTTAAACTATATCTAAACTATAGAATTAGGGATAGTTTTTTTTATTCTGTTTTGTTTTTTGGTTACTGGAGGTTGAACCAAGAGGCACTTCACCACTGAGCTATATCGTTAGCCCTTTTTTATTTTGAGACAGGGTCTCACTAAGTTCTTAGGGCCTCATTAATTTGCTGTGACTGGCCTCAAACTTGTAATCCTCCTGCCTCAGCCTTGAGTTGCTGTGATTAGGGACAGAACTTTTATTGAGACATGGCTCTTACATTCAGAATTTCATAGTCTGGACCTCTGTGAATGCTGGGAGTTGTAGTATGGGAGTTGGAAAATGGAAGTCACGTTAAAACTGGAAAACATTCCTGGGGCCTGGCCTTTTTAAAGAGGTCTCAAATGTGCTAGCTATTTCTTGTAGCTTATTTTCTTTTTGTAAATAAATACTCATAATTGAACAGTGCATGACACTGAAAGATGAGAAAGTCAACTATCAGAGAAGGCTATAAAAGAAAATTGGACACTTATAAACAATATTATGTATTTGCATATTGCTGAATTATGACATGGCAAAAGAAGAGTGGCCTGAGTTTAGACTGATCAAAGACCATTTTTGAAACAATTGAAGTAATAATATATGTGTAATTTTATGATATTCTAAGGAGTTTGGGCTTTATTCTTGCCAAGGTTCTCAACCTCAACTGGGAGGTCTAGGGAAAGGCCAACAAACTTATTTTTAAAAGGTTGAGAAGTGATTCACATGTACAGTTAGAAATGCTATAAGCAATAAAAAGCAGAAGAAAGACTGAAGCAGGGAAGTAACATCAAATGTGTCATAATATTTCATCAGGTTAATTTTCTATAATTCTGTCTCACAACATGTATGTTTTTATATATACATACAAACATACACATGTAACATAGCATATATATGTAATATGTATACATATACACTATGGCTCCAAATAGGTACATCTTTTTTCTTCATTGATGTTATTTTTAATTATTTCACTAGGACAGAGTCCCAGAAGTAGTTTTATTGGGTCAAAGGAATTTAGTAGTTTTGGCTTCTGCCTATTAATTATCATAATGGTTATAATCAATTTACTGTTTTAACTTCCATGTGGTAGGCCAAATAATGTAATGACCTTTAGAATCATTTTGTAAAGTTTAAGAAAAAGACTTGGGATTTTGATTAATTATATTTCAAAATTTGCAGTAAATTATCAAAGCAATGTTTATATGGTGTTTATGATAACTAATAACTAAATTTATCTTTAATAGATTGATGAACTTCCAGAGGGAGCTGTGAAACCTCCAGCAAACAAGTATCCTATCTTCTTTTTTGGCACTCATGAAACGTAAGTCAAGAAAATAACTTAAAGTTTCAGTAGCTCTAATTTAGGTCTGCTAGATTACATTGCTTATAAATGACCTATAACATTTTATGTTTTATTAAAGTCATTTATTTAAGTTACCAGGTCTAATAATGTATGTTTTTGTTTTTGTTTTTGTTTTGTTTGTTTTGTTTGTTTTTTGCAGTGCTGGGGATTTGAAATCAGGGCCTTGTGCTTGACAGGCAAGCATTCTACAAACTGAGCTCTATCCCCAGCCCATTAATGTATGTTTCTTAAGGTGAAGATTTTGTTTTTTCTTTATGATAACCTGTCTCCAACTGATGGTTGTATTTCTGGGACAGGGTAGGATTTAATGAAAAAATTCAGCACATTTCTACTATATGCACCCAGAGCAACCCTTTACTAATATTGTGTGTTTTCTTTCCTTCCACTAGTAAATATGTATTTTCAAGGGGTTCTGTAAGGCACTGGAAATAAAAAAATGTCCCTGCTGAGCTTGCCACCTGGCATGTGACTGATAAATATAACAGTGTGAAGGATTGCATAGACCTCTCTTTTGTAGTATTTTAATGTAAGTCAGTGGCATCATTCTAAGACTCACTTCAGTAAAAGCAGTTCTACCAAGAATCAGTACAATATAGTCCATATGTGATTTTTTTTTTCTGGGTTTGATCATCCAGAGGCAGATTTTAAAATATCTAAGGAAGAACAAATTGCCAAAAATCTGCCATAACATTGTTTCTGTTAAACCGTTCCTAAGTATTAGGTGTCCCTGAGCTTGAGGTTATACTTGCCTTGATAGGTACTAATATTCACCCTCTATCAACGCAAAGATCATGTCTGTTTGCTTACCCTGCATACACAGTGCTTATTAGCACATTGTGGCCTGTGGTAGGTATTCTACAAAATAGCTGTTGAATGACTTAACATTAATTAAATGAAATAAATGAGGGGGAAAGTATGTGAAAGATGAGGAATTTAACAAAAGACTATGTTCCATTCAGCCAAGCATTCCCCCAGGTAGGGCCAGAATTTTCCCAAGAGCATGTCTTGGAATCTGGTCTAATGCCCAGCAGGTAGGTTATTGGAAATTCAGATCCTACTCCATGTAACAAAACCCTAGTAGTTTCAGTCTAGATGATTTTCAAGAAGGTCTTAGCTAGGAAAAAAAAATCTTTAAAGCACATGGGTTTGAACAATTTTGTTTTCTGCCCTACTCTTTAATATTTCTTAACATACAACAAAGTTTACCAACTGATTTATGAATTGGTTTGTGAAATTATCTACAGTGCAGGAAAAAACAGAGTTGTCTAATGAAAGCATACATTGCTGGTGGGAGTGCAAGTTGGTGCAGCCACTCTGGAAAGCAGTGTGGAGGTTCCTTAGAAAACTTGGAATGGATCCACCATTTGACCCAGCTATCCCACTCCTTGGCCTATACCCAAAGGACTTAAAATCAGATTACTACAGTGATGCAGCCACATCAATGTTCATAGCTGCTCAATTTACAGTAGCTAGATTGTGGAACCAACCTAGATGTCCTTCAATAGATGAATGGATAAAGAAACTGTGGTATATATACACAATGGAATATTACTCAGCCATAAAGAAGAATAAAATTATGGCATTTGTAGGTAAATGGATGATGTTGGAGAGTGTCATGCTAAGTGAGATTAGCCAATCCCAAAAATCCAAAGGCTGAATGGTCTCTCTGATAAATGAATGATGATGCATCATGTGGGAGGGGGAAGGGTGGCTAGAATGGAGGAAGAATAGATAGCATAGAGGGAAGGGAGGGGTGGGGTAGGGGTGGGGGGGTAAGAATAATAACAGAATGTGTGACAGACATCATTTCCCTGTGTACATGTATGAATGCACAGATGGGGTGACTCTACTTTGTGTACAACCAGAAAAACAATTGCTGTACTCATTTGTGTTCAATGAATCAAAAAATAAAATAAAATAAAGAAAGAACTTGTTTTAGAATAGTTCATTCAGGGTTACTCTTTTTGGCAATAGCTAACATGGCCAGTTTTGAAAATCATTCCTGGGGAATGATAGTATAACATCTTACTTATTCATAAGGAAAGCCTCCTGTTCTCTGTAACAGAAAGACATGCATCTCATAAAAACAAAGGTGGAATTAAGGGAAAAAAAGGTAAAAATAAGGAAGACCAGAAATTAACTCATCAAAAATAATAGCCATTAGCCCTGACTCCTGTGACATTGTTAAAGGACAGGCAAGCTCTGGCTAGCACCTATAGCTGATCTGAACATTAGACAACTTGGTCCACAGTCATTCCCCATGCATTGAGTCAACAGTTGGAGAAGGTCAAATGCCAGAGTAATAATGCCTGACAAATTTCTCTGAAAGTGAAGTGGCCATATGCAAATTCCATTTCTTTATCATGTTCATGTTTAGTTTGTCAAGGAAGACTTGGACATGTTTTTGGTTAAAATACTCAATATAAATTATCTCTGAGTCCAGTGACTCAGAATCATGCTAACTGAAGAATTAAAGGTGAACAATTAGGGAAGATTTAGTGGTCCTTAAGAGCCCTAAGCCCTGGAGTAAGAAAGTGTTCTCCTTCTCAACTTGAAGTTTTTAATCAGATGACAATGTGAAAGATCATTTCTAAAACCCAGTCACAAAATGAAATTTACAAAAATCAACAGTAAACTGTTAACCTATTGTCTGAAAGTTTTCAATGTTATTTCTTTGCTGATAATTCCTGAATTTCTCTCCCTAGCTCAGACCTTTCCCCTGCACTTCAGAATCATCCAACTGTTTACTTGACATCACATCTTTCCTTGGGTGTCTAACCAGAATATCAAACTCAACATTCACAACTGAGTTTTTCATCCCCAAATCTTATCCTCCAAAAAATAATTACATTTTAATCAATATTAACCCCATTCTCTTTATTTCTCTTCTAAAACCTTGGCAATATCCTCAAATCTATCCTTTCTCTCACATGCCATATCCAGCTCATCAACAAATTATCTTGGGTCTTTCTCGAGAATGAGTTCAGGATCTGGCCATTTCTTACCAACTACACTACTTACATCTCAGTCCTAGTCATCATCATTACTTCAGTAGCCTTCTAATTAGTCTCCCGGCTTCCACCCTAGTACTTACCCCTTCAGTCTGCTTCCAGCACAGCAGAAAAAGTGATGACATTAAAACAAATTGGTCAGATTGAGACTTGGGAGGAGGTAGGAGGTAGGAGGATCACAAATTCAACGCCACCTCAACAACCAATAAAAAATTTAAAAGGTTCAGTGTGAGTGAGTTCCATCCTCAGGACCACAAAAGGAAAAAAAAAAAGTCACTTATCGAAATGTTTAATGGCTTGGCTTCCCATCTCACTGAATGCCTTTATCGGAGCCTCTAAGGTCCTACATATTCTGTCCCTACCTCTCTGACCTCGGCCCATTGGTCTTCAGTCACTCACTTCACTCCAGCTTCTTTTCACATTAGCCTCTTATGTTTCTTAGCTACACTAAGCCTTCTCCCACTTTTGAGCCTTTGTACTTGCTCTTGCTTTAACCTGCTTTCTCTGTTCTTCCCCAGCTAACTGCATGGGTTTTTCCTTCATCTCCTATAGTTCCTTACTTAGATATTCCTTTTTTTGGTAAGGCTTTCCCTGGTCTTTATATCTAAAATTGTGAAAATTACCCTCAGGCATTCTTGTCCATCTTCTCTGCCTTTTTTTTTTTTTTAAAAGCACATACATACACTATGTTTTATTTTATTATTCTGCCACTTAAACATATGCTTCATGAGGGTAAAAATGTTGTCTCTTGTTCCTTATGTAATCCCTCACACCTGTGGAATAGTGCCTGAAGCATCATAGATACTTAATAAGTATTAGTTGCATGAATAAATAAATCTTAGTTTGAGATGTAAGCTTCAGGTTCGTCAACCAAAATTTGGGCCTCCACAGTTTAATTGACCAGGTGAGGCCTGGTATTAGTATCTATGATACTAATGCTAAAGACTCATGTTTTGAATGCTTACATTGCTAGCCAGCCCCAGAATTTATTCTAACTTGGGGTTATTGTTTTGTTTTGTTTGTTGGGGTTTGTTTGTTTGTTAGACTTTTTAAAAAAATATTTTTAGTTGTAGATGGACACAATACCTTTATTTTTTTTTTTAATTTTTTTTTAGATGTTGACAGACCTTTATTTTATTCATTTATTTATATGTGGTGCTGAGGATTGAACCCAGTGCCTCACACATGCTATGCAAGTGCTGTACCACTGACCCACAACCCTGGCACCTCTAACTCATTTTTTAGCCTTTATGGTTAATTTTGGATAAGTTTAAATTGAATGAGATTATTTACTTTTTTTACTTCAGATTTTTTCCTTGCTTAGTGCTTCTTTAAACAAATAAGATTTTTTGATTTAAAGAAATATTAGTGAATAAATTTACTAATATGGTATGTGGAGATGTTTTGTTTTTGGTTTTTGGTTTTGGGTTTTTTTGTGTGTGTGTGTGGTGCTGGGGATTGAACCCAGGGCCTTGTGCATTCAAGGCAAGCACTCTACCAACTGAGCTATATCCCCAGCCCTGAGATGTTTTTTAATTACAGTGTTTATGTTTTTGTTGTCAATTTCACAAAACCTAATACCCGTGGTAAGATTCACACAGATAAATCTTAATTTGAGATGATATATACCTAAAAATCAATGCTAACGCAAAGACATTGGTAATTTAAAATTAAAATCAAAATAGCATAATCCAGGGTTGTTGACTTGTATAGTCAGATATTTATTTTTTGTACTTTGAACTGTGTCTAAGACATTTGGTAATGTGTTCCTTTCAGTTTGTATATAGTGTAAATTTATTTAATATAATATGCTCTGACAGCTGAGTTTATGTTGATAATTAACCTTTCTTGCATCTGAAGGTCAGCATGTTAATTCTGATATGTCTTTGCAGTGCATTTCTTGGTCCCAAAGACCTTTTTCCATATAAGGAATACAAAGACAAGTTTGGGAAATCGAACAAACGGAAAGGATTTAATGAAGGATTGTGGGAAATAGAAAATAACCCAGGAGTCAAGTTTACTGGATACCAGGTAATGGTTTACTTCTTGTCACTTGTTTTATCTTATTTCTTCGGTTTTAATGCTTTTCAAATGTTTTTAATATATCTGTCCATTTGAAGTCAGAATTTTTTTTTTAGCTATAGTACTGTTTTGGATTTAAAACAACCTACCCAGAAGGATCACTGAAAAATTGAGTTTGACAACTATTTATTGATTACTTGATGGAGGCAGGGTCTCATGTTGTTGCCCAGTCTGGCCTTCAGGTCCTAGGTTTAAGCGATCCTCCTGGTTCTTACAACCTTTTATTTTGAAAATCTTATTAACAAACTGAACCCTGTCAAATTAAAATAGAGTGATTTTTGTCACAGTCTGTGGTCCTTACTATTTTTTCAGAATGTAATTAGCTAATATTTTTCCTTAGGCAATTCAGCAACAGAGCTCTTCAGAAACTGAGGGAGAAGGTGGAAACACTGCAGATGCAAGCAGTGAGGAAGAAGGGGATAGAGTAGAGGAAGATGGAAAAGGCAAAAGAAAAAATGAAAAAGGAGGTTCAAAACGGAAAAAGTCATATACATCAAAGGTACTAAGAAACTCCCCTTTGTTACTGGTAGATGCATATTCGTCAAAAAGTTTTTGGATTATTTTCTATTCATTAATCGGGCACATAGAAATATATCCGAGATTCTGTGAAGCCTCTCCCTTTAAGACAATATACATATAGCAAAGGAACTCTGACAGGTAACCTTAGATGCTAGGCAGTCTCACTATTGACTCTTCAGGGCTGACATGGCCCTGAAAATATCACATTAGTTGTAGGAGAACTGTTCCTTAGTTAAGGGTATAGTGTATAAATAGCTATGTTTCCTACAATGACTTCCAAACAAGCTCTGAGCAATTTAGGAATATTAGAGACACATTATGTTTCAATACTATATATGCAAATATAAAAATATATTCTTACTTGTCTTTCTATTTCAGAGAATGTGCTTTGACTTTTTATTTATTCAGTTCTTATATTTCCTGATCACCTAGTCTGTTCTAGACACTGAACTAAGTGGACAGTGGTGAGCAAATCCAACTCCATCCCTGCTCTCTTGTAATTTATAATATTAAATATAAACTGTGAAAGGTTATGAAAGAAATAAATGGTTGCAGGGAATGGCAGAGTAGGGAAATCTACTTCAGAAGAGTGGCCAGGTCCTTCTGTAAAGGTAAAGTTTATGCTGAGACCTAAAAGAAGGGGATGGGGAAAGAGAGGAGCCATGTGTAGCAGGGGGAAGGGAACAGAGCAGCAAAACTTTGAGGAAGGAAAAAGTTCAGTATGTTCCTAAACTGAAAGAAGACAAGCGCTACTGGACAATCATGACCAAGTGGGAAAGGTGGACAAAAGCTAGAGTGCCCACTTGTAAGCCATATCATGGAGTTTGGATTTTATTCCAAATTAACAATAATTGAAGGTTTTAAACAACAGTGGCATGAACTAGATTTATAAATTGGAAGTCTAGGTTTTTCACGGTAATTCAGAAATATACTTGAAAAAATGAAAATTGTGGAAACTACACATTTTAGAAACTAAAGCAAGATAAATGGATTCTTAAAGACCCAAGATTGGTTCAGGTTTCAGTCACACAGCTGAATACTTGGAGAAATTACTTCCACTTAGATTCTTGTACTTAGGAAACTCCTTAAAACCAGTACCAAGGGTTTATCAGATTGTTAACATTTTAGATTTTATCAGATTGTTAACATTTTAGATTTTAGACTGTCTCTAAAATCTACCCTGTTGACATACAGGTAAAATTGTGTGAATACAGCATTACTTCCTGTGCACCCAGTGAAGAACATGCAATTGCTTTGAGTGAGGGTAATGTTTGCAATTGACAACAAAATAATTAGAATTTTCCCTGTCAGACTATATCTTCCATTGATTTTTAAACTGAATTTCTTCCAGCATTTTGGACTTAAACACCCACTTGAATTGATTTTATTTAATTTATGATTGCTGTTGAGCCTCTTTGTAATGTACTGTGCCAACTCTAAGTTACCTAAGTTTGTCTAAACTTTTAACAGTACGGATATGTGGCTTTTAAATACCACTGTTTAATTGCTTGTTGCAAGGATCAGAAGTAATAGGGCTCAACCTTGGAATGGATTTACAATTTAAAACAGTAAAGAGGTAAATGCATACTTCACTTACTAAGACTTATCCATTTTAAAGGAGCATTTAATTTGCTTTGCTTCAAGAGCATAATTTCCATGATTACTTAAGAACCATGACTTTTTTTTCCCTTGCATTCTGGGGATCTAACTCTGAGGACTTTGCACATGTTAAAAAAGTGGTCTACCACTGACCTACATCTCCAGCCCAGAACCATTACTTTTTGGTTTGATTCTCAAACTTTCACACACACCAGAATCACGTGGAAGACTTTTAAAATACATGTAATTGAATCTCACACATCCCCACCCCCAAATTTCTATTGTGGAAAATCTAGGATAGGTCCTGGGAATCAAATTTCCAGGTGAGGCTGATACTGCTAATCTGGGAACCACACTTTAAAGGACCACTTATTGGCGTAACCTCATTTTTCTCTTTGGCTTCCCAGATGTTTCCTTTTTGCTTAATATGATGGTGTTTTGTTTTGTTTTGTTTTGTTTTGTTTTGTTTTTCACATTGATCTCTTAGTGCTGTATAGTGTTCCTTTTTAAAAGTAGTTCACAATTTTTTTTTTATTATATCCCAGTTAGAGGGCAAGGGCCCACATCTCTACTTCACCTAATTTCAATTGTGGGGGAAAAGGAAAAACAAAAAAATCTTAGTGATTACAATGAAAAGTGATAGTATAGCAGATTTGAGATATATATATATATGTATATATATATATATCTTTAGCGGTAAGAATATGGGTGCTTCACATTTGAGCCATAACAAAATTATAGGTTAGGGATCCAAGATGGCGGATTAGAGGAAGGCTGCATTCCTACTTGCTCCGTGGATTCCTACTTGCTCGGGATTCAAACAGCAGGAATATGACTCTCAACGAGATTTAATATTCAAAGCACATATAAGGGGTCCCCAGGTGCCGCTCCAGAACCAACTCAGCCAGGCTGGGCTCGGCCCGCCGCGGGCAGCGAGCGACGATCCGGGAGCCGGACAGCTACGATCCGATCCGGGAGCACCTGAACCTGCAGCTGCTTCGGAGCCACCGACCTGGATCTGCGACAGCCAAGTGAGTGCGGGTCCCCAGTAGCGCTTCAGAGTCACTGGCCGGGGCTCCAGCACCAGCCAGCGGCCTCCCAGGCAGAGACCGAGCATCTCAGGCCACCTGGGCATTCAGAGGCATCCGGGAAACTCTGAGATCGCGGACTCTGGTGGGGAGATGGAACTACCCCACACCATTTTGGCGGCTTAACTGGCGGAGAAGGCTCATTACCAGCTTCCTGGGGCCTTCGGCTGCGTCAGGGGAGCTTCAACCGGGAAACTCTGGGAACGCAGTCTCTGGCGGGAAGTGGGAACTATTCTGTGCCGCTCCCCCCAGCTTACCTGGCAGAGAGCGCCCATCTTGGGCTTCCCAGGCCCTCAAACCGCACCTGGAGGGGTGGGCCCGGAGCCCCTGGAATCACTGACTCCGGCAGGGGAGGTGGAACTGCTCTGAGTTTGGCGGATTCCCTGGCAGTGGGGGTCCATTTCCAGCTTCCTGGGGACGCCAGCGGCTTCAGGGGGAGCTCCAGCCAGGAAACTCTGAGAACGCAGTCTCTGGCAGGGAGTGGAAACTACTCTGCGCCACTCCCCCAGCTTCCCTGGGGCCGCCAGCAGTGTCAGCAGTGTCTGAAGTGATCTGGCAGGAAGCTTTGGGCCTTTGGCAATAGCTTACAGTGTCCCCAGGAGAGAGCAACCACCTGCCACTGCCTGAACCCCAAGCGAGGAGTTCAGGTCAGCCTGGGCTCTCAAGCCCAGTGTCTCCATCACTGAGCACAGTTCTGTGACACCACCCCAACTTGAACTAGTGCCCAGGCCCACACCCAGGCCCGGAGTCTACCACCTTGCTGTATCTGATTGTCTATCAACACTAGGCTGCCTCTGCCCAGAAGCATTGATCATTCCCAACCTGGAGGTAGTGGGACAGCACCTTTCTTGGGTCACCGCTTGATCAAACACCCCTCAAACAACAGAGGGGAAGATACACGAACACCATGAGAAAACACGGGAAGAAAGTGTCCCAATTAAACCTAGATGACATATCAAGAGAACCCAAAGACAGCATGGTAGAAGGAATGACAGAAATGGAGTTCAGAATGTTCATAATTAAAGTGATCCGAGAAGAGAATGATGTGACGAGAGAGCAGATTCAGGCTATGAATAATCAGTTAATAGAGCAATTGCAGGAAGCAAAAAATTACTTCAATAAAGAGATAGAAATTCTGAGGAAAAAACAAACAGAAATCCTTGAAGGAAACAAGGAAATGAAGGAAACAATAAACCAAGTTAAAAACTCAATAGAAAGCATAATTAACAGAATAGATCACTTGGAAGACAGAACCTCAGACAATGAAGACAAAATATTTAATCTTGAAAACAAAGTTGAACAAACAGAGAAGATGGTTAGGAATCATGAACGAACCCTCCAAGAAATATGGGACATCATGAAAAGACCAAATTTAAGAGTAATCGGGATTGAGGAAGGCGCAGAGATACAAACCAAGGGTATGAATAATCTATTCAAGGAAATATTATCAGAAAATTTCCCTAATATGATGAATGAGATGGAAAATCAATTACAAGAAGCTTACCGGACACCAAATGCACAGAATTACAACAGATCCACACCAAGGCACATTATAATGAAAATGCCTAACATACAAAACAAAGATAGAATTTTAAAGGCGGCGAGAGAAAAGAATCAGATTACCTACAGGGGGAAACCGATACGTATATCAGCAGATTTATCAGCCCAGACCCTAAAAGCAAGAAGGGCCTGGAACAACATATTTCAAGCTCTGAAAGAAAACGGATGCCAACCAAGAATCTTATATCCAGCAAAACTTACCTTCAGATTTGATGATGAAATAAAATCCTTCCATGATAAACAAAAGCTTAAAGAATTCACAAAGAGAAAGCCTGCCCTACAGAACATTCTCAACAAAATATTCGAAGAGGAAGAAACGAAAAATAACAATCTCAGTCATCATGGGGAGGAACTACCCTAAAGAAAGAGTCCATCAAAGGAGAAACAAAGTTAAGCTAAAAACCCTAAAAAAGCTAAAATGACAGGAAATACAAGGCATATCTCAATAATAACCCTGAATGTAAATGGCCTAAACTCATCAATCAAAAGACATAGACTGGCAGACTGGATTAAAAAGAAAGACCCAACAATATGCTGCCTTCAAGAGACTCATCTCATAGAAAAACATGCCCACAGACTAAAGGTGAAAGGTTGGGAAAAAGCATACCATGCACACGGACTGAGTAAAAAAGCTGGGGTTTCCATCCTCATTTCAGACAAAGCAGACTTCAAACCAAAGATAGTCAGAAGGGATAAAGAAGGACATTTCATATTGCTTAAAGGTAGCATAAATCAACAGGACATAACAATCATAAATATTTATGCACCAAACAATGGTGCATCCATGTATGTCAATCAGATCCTTCTCAATTTCAGGAATCAAATAGACCAAAACACAGTAATACTCGGAGACTTTAACACTCCTCTCTCACCATTGGACAGATCTTCCAAACAAAAATTGAATAAAGAAACTATAGGACTCAATGACACAATCGCTAATCTGGACTTAACGGACATATATAGAATATTCCATCCATCAAAAAGCGAATACACTTTCTTCTCAGCAGCGCATGGGTCCTTCTCTAAAATAGACCATATGTTATGCCACAAAGCTACTCTTAACAAATCCAAAAACATACAGATACTACCTTGTATACTATCAGATCATAATGGAATGAAACTAGATATCAACGAGAAAGTTAGAAACAGAAACTACTCCAAGACCTGGAGATTAAATAATATGCTATTGAATGATACAGGGATAACAGAAGACATTAGGGGGGAAATTAAAAGATTCTTAGAGGTCAACGAGAATAAAGATACAACATATCGAAATCTCTGGGACACCATGAAAGCAGTGCTAAGAGGAAAGTTCATTGCAGAGAGTGCATTTAATAAAAGAATGAAAAGTCAACAAATTACTGACCTCACATTACAGCTCAAAGCCCTAGAAAAAGAGGAACAGATCATCACCAAAAGTAGTAGAAGACAGGAAATAATCAAAATCAGAGCTGAAATCAACGAAATTGAAACAAAAAAAACAATTCAAAAAATCGACGAAACAAAAAGTTGGTTCTTTGAAAAAATAAACAAAATTGATAAACCCTTAGCCACGCTAACAAAGAGAAGGAGAGAGAAACTCCAAATTACTAAAATTCGCGATGGAAATGGAAATATTACAACAGACACAATTGAAATACAAAACATAATAAGAAGCTACTTTGAAAATTTATACTCCAACAAAATAGAAAACCTGGAAGACATCAACAGGTTCCTAGAGGCATATGAGCCACCCAAACTGAATCTGGAGGACATACACAACTTAAATAGATCAATTTCAAGCAATGAAATAGAGGAAGTCATCAAAAGCCTACCAACAAAGAAAAGTCCGGGACCAGATGGATTCACAGCCGAGTTCTACAAGACCTTCAAAGAAGAGCTCATTCCAATACTCCTCAAAGTATTTCATGAAATAGAGGAGGAGGGAACCCTTCCAAACTCATTCTATGAAGCTAATATCACCCTGATACCAAAACCAGAGAAGGACACATCAAGGAAAGAAAATTTCAGACCCATATCTCTAATGAACATAGATGCAAAAATTCTTAACAAAATTTTAGCGAATCGCATACAAAAGCATATTAAAAAAGATAGTGCACCATGATCAAGTGGGTTTCATCCCAGGGATGCAAGGTTGGTTCAACATCCGGAAATCAATCAATGTAATTCACCACATCAACAGACTTAAGGTCAAGAACCACATGATTATTTCAATAGATGCAGAAAAAGCATTTGATAAAATACAGCACCCCTTCATGCTCAAAAACACTAGAAAAAATAGGGATAGTGGGGACATTCCTTAACATTGTAAAGGCCATTTATGCCAAACCCACAGCTAACATCATTCTAAATGGAGAAAAATTGAAAGCATTCCCCCTGAGAACTGGAACAAGGCAGGGATGCCCTCTTTCGCCACTACTATTCAACATTGTTCTTGAAACTCTAGCCAGAGCAATTAGACAGACCAAAGAAATTAGAGGAATACGAATAGGAAAAGAAGAGATCAAACTATCCCTATTTGCTGATGACATGATTCTCTATCTAGAAGAGCCTAAGAATTCCACCAGAAAACTACTGGAACTCATTAATGAATTTAGCAAAGTGGCAGGATATAAAATTAATGCTCATAAATCTAATGCATTTTTATTTGTAAGTGATGCATCCTCTGAGAGAGAAATTAGGAAAACTACCCCATTCACACTAACCTCAAAAAAAATAAAATACTTGGGAATCAATCTAACAAAAGATGTGAAAGACCTCTACACTGAGAACTACAGAACGCTAAAGAAAGAAGTTAAAGAGCATCTGAGAAGATGGAAAGATCTCCCATGTTCTTGGATAGGCAGAATTAATATTGTCAAAATGGCCATACTTCCAAAAATGCTATACAAATTCAATGCAATTCCAATTAAAATCCCAATGATGGACCTTATAGAAATAGAGCAAGCAATCATGAAATTCATTTGGAGGAATAAGAGACCCAGAATTGCTAAAGCAATCCTTAGCAAGAAGAGCGAAGCAGGGGGTTTCACAATACCAGACCTCCAACTATACTACAGAGCAATAGTGACAAAAACAGCATGGTATTGGTACCAAAATAGGCAGGTAGATCAATGGTACAGAATAGAGGACACAGAGACAAACCCAAATAAGTACAGGTATCTCATACTTGACAAAGGAGGCAAAAACATGCAATGGAGAAAAGACAGCCTCTTCAACAAATGGTGCTGGGAAAACTGGAAATCCATATGCAGCAAAATGAAACTAAACCCATATCTCTCACCCTGTACAAAACTCAACTCAAAGTGGATCAAGGACCTAGAAATCAGACCAGAGACTCTGCACCTAATAGAAGAGAAAATAGGTCCAAATCTTCATCATGTTGGCCTAGGACCAGATTTCCTTAACATGACTCCCAAAGCGCAAGAAATAAAAGCACGAATCAATGATTGGGATAGAGTGAAACTAAAAAGCTTCTTCTCAGCAAAGGAAACAATCAGCAATGTGAAGAGAGAGCCTTCAGAGTGGGAGAAAATCTTTGCCACACACACTTCGGACAGAGCACTAATCTCCAGAATCTACCAAGTACTCAAAAATCTTTACACCACGAACACCAATAACCCAATCAATAAATGGGCCAAGGAAATGAACAGACACTTTACAGAGGAAGATCTACAAGCAATCAACAGATTTATGAAAAAATGTTCAACATCACTCGTTATAAGAGAAATGCAAATCAAAACCACCTTAAGATTTCATCTTACCCCAATTAGAATGTCTTTTATCAAGAACACAGGCAACAACAGGTGTTGGCGAGGATGTGGGGAAAAGGGTACACTCATACATTGCTGGTGGGAGTGCAAGTTGGTGCAGCCACTCTGGAAAGCAGTGTGGAGATTCCTTAGAAAACTTGGAATGGATCCACCATTTGACCCTGCTATCCCACTCCTTGGCTTATACCCAAAGGACTTAAAATCAGATTGCCTCAGTGATGCAGCCACATCAATGTTCATAGCTGCTCAATTCACAATAGCTAGATTATGGAATCAACCTAGATGCCCTTCAGTAGATGAATGGATAAAGAAACTGTGGTATATATACACAATGGAATATTACTCAGCCATAAAGAAGAATAAAATTATGGTATTTGTAGGTAAATGGATGATGTTGGAAACTCTTATGCTAAGTGAGATCAGCCAATCCCAAAAATCCAAAAGCCGAATGGTCTCTCTGATATATGAATGATGATGCATAATGTGGGGGGGAAAGATGGCAAGAATGGAGGAAAGATAGCTAGCATAGAGGGAAGGGAGGGGTGGGGGTGGGTGGGGGGTAAAATTAATAACAATGTGTGACAGATACCATTGCCCTGTGTACATGCATGAATGCACAGATGGTGTGACTCTACTTTGTGTACAACCAGTGAAACAATAGCTGTACTCCATTTGTGTTCAATGAATCAATAAGTAAATAAAAAAAAAAAATTATAGGTTAAAAATGTTTTGCATATAAGTGATTTACTGAATATATTAGGGCTTACAAACAACTAATTAAACTGATGTGAGGTTAAAGCACCAATAATTTTAGTTAACAAGTAAAGATAGCAACAATTGGACGTAAGACCAATTCAAGATCACACTGATAAAACACATGATAAACGCTGCTTTACAAAACAAATTTTCAGGAATTCCAGGGATCCAAAGAGTTTTGCTGGTTTGGCAGCCATGTTTCTTAGCAGAATTCTAAATACTGTGACTCAGTAGTGAAAGTCCAGTAGTACCCTTATTCCAGTCAGTGTATACCAAATTATAATGCTTGTAAACTCACTTATAAGGTTATTCATAAATATCCTTTACAAGCATTACAAAATTCAAGGAGTTGTGCATTTTTATCTATAAGAACTGAGAGTCAAGGACTGTTATTTGAGAATTACATAGTATGCAGCAGTTACACTTTTCAATAATACCATATTTACTAAAGCAAAAGGTGTTTCATGTTGACTACTGTTATACTTAATCTTTAACTCTGTACAGTCCACATTTTGATTATTAAATCACTTTTTTCCCTTAATAAAAAGTAAAAACGACCACATTTTAAACTGCCATTTGGATTTGGTTGATAGTTTCAGTTTAGTAAAATAGAAGCAATTTGATTATATAGTCTGTCCCATAACTAGAAGGTATTTTCTCTTTAGAAATTGCTTTTTTAAAAATTGATTATCTGAGGAAGTTCCAATTTGCTAGTTCATTTCTAGAAGACCAAAAGTGATTTGGCTAAATCAGTTTTGCCTAAGCTCTTATTTTTGCAATGTGCTTGACAATTCTTAAAATTTCTTAAAGAAGAAATGTTAGAAAATGCTACATTTTACTGTCTTAAATAAGGTGCACAATTGGAGGCAGCTTTTTTATCGTTTTATCCTATTAAGCAACTCTTGCTGTAAACTATAATTATATTTTTATTTTATCTAAAGTTCATCCTAATTTTAAATGCAAGATGACACAAAAAGGACTGGTTCACTATTACAACCTTGGGTTCTTAAATAACTGTTCACAGTTTAAAAAATTAAAGTTGGTTTCTATCACCGGTACAAATATTCTAACATGAATGTCCATGTATTATCTTGGAAAGTTCACCTCACTTCGCTGGACCTCATTTTTTACTACTATAAAGTGATGGGCAGGACAAGATTATCTTTAGGGTACTTTTCAGTTCTGTAGCCTTCCTAAGGTAGTGTCCACCCAGCAATATTTATTCATTGACAATTGTTTGTTCACAAATCTGCTTTTAATATCACACTGCTGGAAAGAACTAAGAGATCATCTACCTCACCTCTACTTCCCTTTCCAGCTAGTTAACTGAGGTGAAAGGATTTGTCCAGTGTCACCTAGTTAAACCTTGGTACCCTGCATATTATATCTGCATACAATGCTACTACTTTTGTGTCTTTTATGTACACTTATGCATTTGGATTTCTGCTTTTGACTCTAATTTTTAACTTGTCTAAACATTTAGAAATCCTCTAAACAATCCCGGAAATCTCCAGGAGATGAAGATGATAAAGACTGCAAAGAAGAAGAAAACAAAAGCAGCTCTGAGGGTGGAGATGCTGGCAATGACACAAGAAACACAACTTCAGATTTGCAGAAAACCAGTGAAGGGGTAAGGATGGATACACTTATGATTTCTTCTTTTAACTTAGAAGACATTTTGCTTTAAAATCAGTATCCACATCTCAGCATTAGTAAACATTATGTTAGGAAATGGAGAACTGTTCTCAACTTGTTATATACATCCTTTCACAAATCTTGAATAAATGATGGTATGCTTAGAGTCTGAGGACAAAAGAGAGCCAAGTGGGAATTACACCTGCCTGTCAGTTTGGAATTCCTTCCAGGTTTATTCTTTTTTAAACTAGCTTAGCAGTCTAACTAATTCAGTCTTTTTTTTCCAGAGTCTTTTTAAAGTACTTACTGAAATTATGAAACTTGACAGTTGTATTGTTTGTACTAAATCAATGGCATGTTCAAAATAGTGTATTACATATTGCTGCTGCTGCTTTGCTAGAAGCAGTAAGTAATTGAATGTACCAGTAGGGACTCTAAATATTTAAATATTCAAGCAGTATTTGAATGTTGATATTTAACTTCATCATCACAAGCAATTTCACATTTGTAAAATTGGTAATAAAGGCAGAGTTTGTACCTAGGAACTTTCCATGAGCATTTCTTTGTTTGGACTAGTTGGGCACTATCAAATTATTTTAAAACAGTAACCCACAGAAAATATTGCTCCTCTGTCAGACTCTGGTTTCAGCTGAATTCCTGCCTGTTCATGTCAATCCTGTTTACCTCTCAACTTTCCTTCTTCTTTCCAGTTATCTACAATTATTCTTAAAAATTCTAATTGTTCTCTTATTCCTCTCATCCATCTCAGCCTTCCTCTGTCTTCTGTCTGCCTTCCTTCTCTTGATGTCTCTCTAGTAAATAGTCCTTTCATTACCTTTGCCTGCAACCTTTCCAAATACATGCACCTGCTAACAATTACTGAAGGTTTGACTATCTGGCTCCCTTACTATTCAGAGTATGGTATCTGAACAGTTAGCATCAACATCACCTGAGAACTTGTTAGAAATGCAGATTCTCCCAAACTCTGATTTAAAATCCGCATTTAACTAACCCCCCCAAGTAATTCATACACACATTAAAGTTTGAGAAACGTTAATCCACACCTTTCTATTGCCAGGATCCAGAATATTACTTCCTCCTTCCTCTGAGATACTAAATCCATTGTCCCCTTTCTCTCCTATACTTTTATCTTCATTTCTGTTGGCTCCTTCCCCTCTTCATATAAAGTCTTAGATCTCCCTTAATCTTGAAGGTAGCTCCCACCAACATATGTTGTACTCTTTTTTTATCTCTAAACTTGTTAAAAGAGTTCTCTTTTTCCCCCATCTCCATTTCCTCACCCCCTACTCTGACAATCCATTGCACTCTTGTTTCTTCTTCTTTTTTTTTACTTCTGATACTGAGATTGAATGCAGAGCTACTTTACCACAGAGCTACATACCCAGTCCTTTTTATTTTTTATTTTTAGGAGGGTTTCACTAAATTGCTGAGACTGTTCTCAAACTTGGGTTGCTGAGATTACAGATGTGGTACACCACGCCTGGTTCCTGTTTCTTCTTTAACCAGTTTGTTAAAGCTGCTATTGTAAAGGTCTCTACTGGTTTCAACTCTTTGCTAAATCTGGTATCCCCTTTAATCTTCATTTTTTACCTCTGCAGCATTTAATAGGCACTTTCTCCTCCTAACTTTTCCTCTAGATCACAAATCTCTTCTGTTTTCTCTCCATTCCTTCTCGGTCTCTTTCTTGAGCTCCTTTCTTCAGTCTGTCTTAGCACACTTGTACACTGAAGATCTCCCATGTACATCTTACCCACTGATGTGATATCAGTGTTATTGATTACTTTCTGTTCTGTACCCACTGCATTGTAGATTCATTTTTCCAACTGCTATTTCTACTTGAATATTTTGAAAGCACCTCAAAAAATACTAGTTGCTACTTGACAGCAATAGCAGCCTATGTGCCACATGCTGTGCTAACTGCTATACTTGTGTTATTTCATTTATTCCTCACACAAACCCCAGGAGGTAGGTGTAAGCATTTTCTTCTGTTTTTTAACTGGAAAAACTGAAGCTGAAAGAATCAGTCCAGGGTCGCATAGCTAGTAAGAATCAAAGAACCTTTCATTTTTAACTCATTTTTAAATAATATATCTGTTACATACAAAAGAATATGTATGTGTGTATATATGTATATATTATATATAATGTTATAAAGCATAGTAGTATTGTAATAAATACCAGTGACCATATCATTCAACCCCAAAAACTAGAACTTTCGAGTTAACTTGTATATATTTATGTTTTTTCCAGTCCCAACTTCTGGCCCAGAGGGAACACTATTGCTTTTTCTTTTCTTTTCTTTTTTTTTTTTTTTTTTTAATTTTAAAAATTTTAGTCCATGCCTACCATGTACATACATATTTAAACAATATATATTCTTTTTAAAATATATCAATTTTGCTTCATTTTGAGCATTTTTTAAATGATAATATTTACTTCCCACTGTTTTTTTAAGATTCCTTCATGTTATTATATGTGGCAAGAGTTGATTCATTTTTTATTGTTGTATAAGATTTAGTTTTGTGGGCACACAGTTTATTTATCCACTCTGCTATTGGGTTATTTCCAGGTTTTTGCAAATAAGAACTGTGTTGTTATATAAGCATTTTTATTTTGTCTCCTAGTGTACATGTATAAGAATTTCCTTACAATGGGTAACTAAACTTAAATTACTGACTTTATGGTTTTTAACTTTACAAGATAATACCAAATTATTTTCCCAAGTTGTTGGGCCAATTTATACTCCTATCAGCAGTGTGTAAAAGTTCACCCTAATTAACTTGGCATCATCAGACTTTGGTTTTTGCCAATACTGTGGGGGTAAAATGGTCATTAATGTTAATTCATAGTTTTCTGATTAGTGATAAGATTGAGCTTGTTGGTTCATGTTTGTTGATTCATCCATGTTTCCTCTCTATACAGTGTTCATTTTGGGGTTTTTGCCCATTTTCCTATTGGATTTTTTTTTCTTATTGATTTGTAGGGCTTTGCAAATTCTAGATTCTAACATGAATTGTCATATGCCTTGCAGATATATTCTCCACATTTGTGTCTTATCTATTCAACTTCTTTCTGATCTTTTACAAAATATACTTTCTTCATTTTATTATAGTCAGCTGTATCAAACTTTTCTTTAATGGTTACTGTTTTTCTATCTTGTTTAAACATAACCATTTAAACCAGCATCATTTATTGAATGGTCCTTTCTTTTCTCTCTGATCTACATTGTCATCTGTCATATAGCCATGGGACTCCTCTCTCCTCTATTCTGTTCATTTGGTCAATACACACTCTCTTAACTACAGTGAGTCCTAATGAGTCCTGCTATTTTGTAGGGCTCATAGCCTAATTTTAACTTTTTTTTTTTAATTAATAATCATGGTCTGGGATGACAAGGATTCTTTCCTAATGGAGAATTTACAGCACATATGCTAGAAGAGTGATCGAAGTGAGGAATTACCACAAAATGTTAATGTAAGAAAAAAATTGTTGACACAGGGTCCTCTATTTAGAAGGCAAAAAGACATAAGATCTTAAGTGCACTAGGGAGGGGTTACCATAGTTCATCCATTGAACGAGGAGGGAAAGCAGAGTATTTGAACACAGATACATGTAAGTGGATACTCAGGGCGAGAGGTCATTCAAGTTCTGATGTGATTGCTTCTATTTTCTGAGGAAGCAAGGTCAGCACTTGAGAGTGAGAGTAAGGAAAAGTGTTGGAAGATTCAAGAGAGAGGAAAAGGTGTAAAATAGTTACTTAGAAGAATAGAAGAGTGAATGGACTTAAGAAATGAAGTCAAATTGCCAGACAGAGGTAAGGGCCCACTGGAGGCTAGTGGTCATGAATTTAAAGTGACAGCAGTGAGAATAATTGTTTTTCTCCAGGCATATTTAATTATGCAGTCATAGAACAGAGAATTGAATTTAACTAGACCTGGTGTTTGCCTAGAGATTCGAATACAGGAGGTTAGAGGCCAGGGAGTTGAGAGTGTGTGCAAGAGAGACTGATTATAATCATTGAATTCGAACTATGTTAAGAGGAGAAAATGGACATGAAGAAGAGATGAGATCAACAAATTTTTTGTACCAAAGTATTAGAGTTAAAATACCCAATAGAGGGAGTGAGCTGGAAATATAGGTGGTAATAGAAGAGTAAGATGTTTGAATCCAATTATAGAAGGGTTACAGTAGTTCCTGTAGGTGCTGTTGCTGTTTGAGTGAGACAATTCTTCATGTGAGCACTAACCACACCATAGGACCCCTATAGTCTTGATCCCTGCTTATTAATTGCCAGTAGGAACCCCTAAGTTCATCCTAAAATGTCCCCCTATAATTTTGTTCACAAAACAATGGCTTAAAAGAATATTTTCAAAAACTCCCAGTAGCTGCAAATCACTTTTCTAAAAAATAACCATGGAAGTCACTGAGGTAGGGTGAAAGATGAGATCTTTGAAGGAGAGGTCACCAAGAAATCAAGAGACCAGAGTGTTGAAAAATGATCTACATGGCTATTTAAATTATAGGAGTTATGACATTCAATGACAGTGGACCGAACCTAATACTTCAAGGTGTAGGATGAATAATCCAGGGAATCTAGTTGATGCAACAAGGAGTGACTTATAGGCATTCATTGAGATTGAAAGCTGGGAGGATAGTTTTTTTCAGGGGAGGGGAGAACAGAGAAGAGAAAGAATGGTTTATAAACAGTAGTGAAGAGCAAGAACAGCACTGACCCCATCTCCAGGACTAGTAATAAGGACCAGAGCTTGGGAGAGGAAAGAGTTGCCATTTGAGAGGCTTGCAGGAAAAGAAATAGCACTGCTTTTAGGGGAAACATGGTCTCAGTTAGAATAAGCTTGTGAGTGGGATACTTTGGAAAATTATGTTGGGAATATAGGTTTTTTTTAGTGATTTGCTGATTTACAGGACAAAATTCAGGAATTTCAGGGTGGGAGAGAGTCTTTGAGAGGTGAAGACATAAAAGGACACATACACAGCTGACTAGGGATGAGTCCAGAAGTTGATGGATGCTCTGGAGCCCATCTGTGGTAACTGAAGTAAGCAAGGATATAAGGCTTATTAAGGATGAAAAGCCTAATGGCCACAAGACAGGTGGTTGTTTGTGGTTATGAATTTTGGTAGAGTAAGAGAAGAGAGTTTCTTACAAGGGACTTCTCTTTACCACAAAAGATCTCTTGACTGCCTCCTCTCTCCTCTCAGTGGAAGCATGAATCAGAAAGGGGCAGACTCCCTTATCCAGAAAACTTTAGAGCTTCCCTTCTTAACTTTCTTGGATAGAAAGTAGAGGTTATTAACCTCTGGGCAGAAGGACATCGTGCACTGATTGCCTTAGACCTGCTTTTAGTTATCTATTGCTACCTAACAAATTATCCCCAAACCTAGTGACTTAAAGTAGTGTTTATCATCTCGTCTCTTCTGTGGATCAGGAATCCAGGGATGTGCAACTTGCTGAGTCCTCTGTCTGGGTGCCTCTGTCAGAGCTTCAGTCAAGGTCTCAGGGGCCCAATCATCCTGAGGTTTAACTGGTGATGGATCCTCTTCTAAATTGAAATAGTTGCTGGCAGTATTCAGCTCCTCACATTTGTTGGACTGAGGTCCCCAGTTTCTCAAAAGCTATTGACCAGAGATTCCTTGCCACATGAATCTTTCCATGAAGCAACTTGAAGCATAGGAACTGGCTTCATCAGAGTAAGAGTCTGTTGCTAGCAAGTGAATCCTAGCAAAACAGAAGTCAGTCTTTTGTAACTCAGTCTTGGAAGTGATATCCCATCATTTTTTTTTTTCCATTCTGTTCATTAGAAGCAAGTCATTAGGTTCAGCCCACATGCAGGGGTGGGGATTACACAATGGGCATGAACACCAGGAGGCAGGGATCATTGAAGACCACGTCAGAATGCTGCCCATCTCTGATCCAACTATAGATATGAGGATTAGTACTGGCTTAGATCAGGTTCTTCCTACCCCTGGAGATTTGAGGCAGCCCCTCAAATCTGCCATATAATTGGGGGGAAGTGCCAAGGAAGAAATAAATGTTGGGTGGACAGCCACACCATTCACTATTCACCAGTGTCCTTGCCTTCATTCCTCTGCCCCTGAAGCTGTATTACTTCTACAACAGCACTACCTCCTATGCCCTCAAGATCAAGTATAAACTCCTTATTCTAGCATATATTGCCATTCATAATCTGATACCAATTTTTCCTTCCAGTCTCATCTCTCACCATTTACTCTACTTTACTCTCTATTCTTGGTCTCAGAACCTCTTTAATTCTCTTAGAAGTTATTGAGGGCCCCAAATAGTTTTCGTTTATATGTGTTACAGCTATTAATATTTACTTAATTAGAAATAACAGAAATTTTTAAAATACTTCATTTTAAAATAATGAACCCATTATTTCACAAATAACATTTTTATTAGAAATAACTATTATTTGCTGGATGCAGTGGTGCATACCTATAATCTCAGGGACTCAGGGAGGATGAGGCAGGAGGATCACAAGTTCAAAACCAGCCTCAGCAATTTAGCACGACCCAAAGCAACTTAGTAACCTGTGTCTCAAAATAAAAATAAAATGGGCTGGGGATATAGCTCATTGGTAAAGCAGCTCTGGGTTCAATCTCCCATACCAAAAAAAAAACCATATTCAAGAAATGTTTTGTGACAAAGGATATTACTTTACATTTTTAAAAATATCTTTAATGTCTATTTTAATGAAAGACAGCTGGATTTTCCTATCTGGTTCTATATTCTGTCTTTTGTGATGCATAGTTTTGTTTGAAATATATCTGAAGAAAATCTGACTTCACATAGATACGGAGTTGAAAAATGAAGTAACAAGTATTTTAATAATATTTTTAGATAACTGTGGGTATTCTTGTTTGGCATTACAGCAATTCTATAAGTGATAGTTTCTTAAAAGGTAGTTGTAATATGAAATCTAAACTTTTCACAGTCTGTTAAAATTAAATCCATTGAACTCTCTGGCACTTGGAATAGTTTTTACCTAGCTGGAAAATAGTGAGTTATTTGGGTCTTCCAAATATTGACCCATTTCATTATATTTTAAATCACATTTTAATTTCCCTACCTCTTAAAAAAAGCCTTTAAATGTAGGGAAACTGTTAATGCTAGAGTATTCAAAAGTCTTATTTACACCTAAATGTGCACATTTTATTATTGGCAACAAATACTATCAGTTGTTTCCTTGAAGTAAGTTCTACAAAGTGCCAACTACCCATGGCCACACTGAATTACCTGTTTTGTTTTGTTTGTTTGTTTTCACTTAAAAAATGGTGCTTGGGGTGGGGGGGATCCTTATGACTTCTACTGCCTTCCAGCTTCCGTTTGCTATGCTGTAAGTGTCCTTTTACCTTAGCTGCCAGCCTACAACCTCTCAGTGTGCCTCCCATTCAGATACTTCAAAATAGATTCTGATTGGATTCTCCACCATTACCCACCCAATAGAGAGGTGCATGGCACCAAGGGTGACATGAATAAGCAACTACTTCTGGTGACTTTATCAGAGGAGACTTTAGGTCTGGAAGACACTGAGAGCACCATGTCCAGAATATATACCATTATGAATTAGCAAGATGTATTTTTCAAGACATAGATGTGGATAGAATAATCATGGTATGAAAAGTTAAAACATCTCAGATTTTAGAATTTGTTTTACAAGTGCCTACTCATCAGAGCCTTCTTCAAAAACAAAAAAGCATGGGGTCACATGCTGGTGCCAAATTTATTTTGGAATCTCAATAAAAAAATAAAAGGGACTGCTATAGGATCTGTCCCAAAATACTCATCAATATGGGCTGAGCAATTGCTAACTGTGAATTTTCTACCAGTGTAAACATAGAATTTATTACCTTTCACATTGATGTTAATACAATAAAATTGTTAAAGGTTTCTTTGATTGATCAACATTTTTCTTTGGTCTAAGGAATGTCTTCCTCCTTTCCAAGGGAAGAAAATCCTCCAGAGTATCTGTATCATCTTATTTCTAGTGTTTTTATATAACAAATTAACTCAACCTGGCACTGCATTTTCCAAATTCACAGACTTTTAAGTGTGATTTTTATTTTTTAAAGATTAACTTCATTTTGCTCAAAACAGAAAACTAAGAAATAAATTTCTGCCATATATTTCATGCAGGGGATAGTAGGTTTGGTAACTTCCTCCTTTAAGGGTCGCGTAATTACTGATATGCAGTGCAGTATTAGCTTTTGTCTGTCTTAACTGAAAACGTCCTTATCGGTGCTTACAAACAAGTTCATTTGCTTAGTGAAATGAAGAACTGAAGTAGGCTGTTTTTCGAAAAAATATTTGGGACCTGATTTCCCTTTTTCATCCATCCCATAAGAACATCACTGGGGGTAGGAGATAATATATTAGAGTTAATGGTAAGGAAAACAAAAATAGCATCTCTCCGTAGACACATAACCTAACACAATTTAAAGTGGAAACCATGATTATTTCATGACATAGAAATATTTTAATCTTATTTCTGTCATACACATGCCATCTAAATTTTAAAAGAAATCTAGGCTGGGCATGGGGCACATACCTGTAATCCTAGTGACTCAGAAGTCTGAGGCAGGAGGATCACAAGTTCAAGGCCAGCCTGAATAATTTACCAAGACCCTGTCTCTTAAGTAAAAAAGGACTGGGGATGTGGTGTGGTGATAAAGTACTCATGGGTTCAATTCTCAGTATCAAAAAAAAAAAGAAAAGAAAAGAAATCATCCTTTATTTTTTTTCAAAAGCAGGAAATCAGAGACTATACATCTTGATTTTATTAACTCTTGTGCTTGTCATGTATTACAAATAATTAATTTGTGTTTTAAAGAGTAATTTGTGTATACTCCAACTGATTCACTAAGAATTACATGAGTTTCTCCATTGATTTAGTATATATTACAACAATAATTATTTCCGCAAGTAGTACAGAGTGCCCTCTACTATACTCCCTGCCTGGCCAGACAGCAGGAAAAGTTTATCATTTTTGCCTTTTTTTTTTTTTTTTTTTAATGAAACAATAAAATACTATTTCCTTCAGCTTTGTAATAGGTTTGAAACGAAGCCTCAGAAGCCATTCTTGCTGAGTATTATTAGTGCCACAATGCAGAGTAAAGTCTCAGAAAAACCAATTATATACTCTACGGGTGTGGATAGTTTTCATTATTAGTATCCTAAATCATCTAAAGGCTTGTTTTCTTTCTTTTTTACAGACCTAACTACCGTAATGAATGCTGCATATTAAGAGAAACCACAAGAAGGTTAAATGTTTGGTTGTCTAATATTCTTGGATTTGATATGAACCAACACATAGTCCTTGTCATTGACAGAACCCCAGTTTGTATGTACATTATTCACATTCCTCTCTGTTTTGTTGAGAAAGAGACATTTTAACCTTTTTTAAAAGGTTATTGATTTAATTTCATGTTATTTGGTTGCATGAAGTTGCCCTTAACCACTAAGAATTATCAAGATTTTTGCACAGACTCATACATGTCTAGGATCCTTTTACCAAGGCAGTTATGTTCATCATTTTCCTGCCTTTACCCCACTACCACCAAACACTTGGTTACATACTAATTAGCATTATTTTAGATAACCACTCCATAATGCTTAAGGATAGGATTTCCTCTTTTTGACAGAACCCAGGAAGTAATTCCTAGATACATAATGTTGGTATATCAAAGATGAAATTAAAATTGTCCTTCAGTTCTGAGGCCCTGTGTAAAGTTTTAACCATATTGTACAATATCTATTCTGTATTAGAAATAGCTAGTTGATAGCTTATACTTCTCAAAACTCATGTTGTTATGTACACAAATTGAGTTTCTATATGTGAAGTTAGTGAGTCTTTTTGTGTTACTCCAAAATAAAGGCAATGATTTATATTTCCCCAATGCCAGTACAATTTAAGCTAATCACTCAAGGTGGATACTTTACATTTTAAGGCTGGAATCACCAGCAGCCCTGTGGGAAACCAGACAAAGCATTGACTTTTAAATAGAGATTTTAAAATGAACTGTTTTCTTTTGGAACTAGAATTAGAATAGTTAATATTCACCCATAAACCATTATTATGTGTACATTATTGTTGCTATTGTGATAATAGAGAATTTTATTTATTTTTATGCCAGCTTATATTGTGAAAACACATTTAGTCAATTTGAGTTTTATCAATCCTGTTATGCTTGTCCTTGGAACATCTTTTGCGTATTCAAGGTTTGTAGTTGAAAAGTTTACTGTAAAAAAAAAAATCAAAAACAAAAAAATGTATTGTTTTTACAGAATAAATTTATTGGAATGTGTACTGGGAGTAAGCTTTGAGGTTGTAAACAACTAAGGTAGTGTAATTTGGCTTCATATATGTAATGTGAGGTAATGTAATTCATATATTAAAGCAAAAATTGTTAATAGCAGGTAAACAGTAGAATCGAGTGTAGGCAAGGGTTTTTTTCTTTTTTTTCTTTTTTTTTTTTTTTTTTAAACACTGAGTTTTAGGTTATTTGAAAACACTGGGGGGAAGGGAAGAGACAACATGACTTGTTCACCTAAGAAAATATTTATTAGCTCAGTGGACCCTAAATTTTACACATTTGCCATTATCCATGCATTGATCTGTATCCTATTTGCTTTTGATTTTCTCATTTTGATGAAGAGCTAAAGAACATGAAGAGAGAAGAAAGCATACGAAAACCTAAAAGCCCAGCGCCATTAATGATGATGGTGGTCATGAGGTAGCTGAGGCCATGAAAGCACCAATCCACTTTGCACCCAGGGCACACTGAGGAGGCAGCTATGTTTGGGGTTTTTTCTATCATTTAGCAAATATTGATTGTCTCTATTGTACTCACAATTCCAAATATGAAAAGTTCATAAAAAGAAGTAGGGATGTCAATCCAGTACTTTTTCCTTAAAAGGTTCTTTTTAATTTTGAATATTTTATTTTAAAATTAATGAAGTTTAATTAATTCATTAAAAGACCTCTTCAATGCTTGCACTAAAACATAGTTGACATTTTCAATTAGAACATATAACTGATATTCTTTAAAAAAAGCCAAAACTTGTCATGAAAATACATATGTATATATAAAATAGTTCAAATTAACAAAATTCGTCTTCATAAAACACCAAAAATAATTTTATTAAAAACACACACAGAAATGCAATAGAAATATTTCCAGCCACCAATAAAACAAGTATTCATTAAGGGTACAGATAATCAATCTCACTTTAGTTATTCAGATTCACACACAAAAAATTTGGTAAAAGCAGTTTTTAAAACAGCAGTAATATACTTTTCTTGAAAACATTTTTCAAACAACATTTAAAAATATTCTGATAATTGCATTTTATATTGAGGTTGATAATGAAACATATACATTCTATATGCAGAAGTTATTTCTCCAACCTGTAATTGCTGTTTTGAATTTTTTATATACATAGACCGTATTCATCTCTGAATAGTTACATTTTTATGCTCACTATTGTAGGCACTGAATTGTAGTTTTTCACACTTATAATTATTTAGTATGTGCAAACAAAATATTGAGCTGGATAGTCAGGTTTATTCACAGATAATTTTGATATGTTTGTTTAAACAAGCTGTATCTCAACAACTTCAGTTTTCCTTCGAAAGAAGAAAATTTACTCGCACAATACCATGTAATTGTAGCTCATACATACAATACAGAGCAAGAATTTGTGACAGTTCCATATTACAGCTCACATGTATAGTACAGAACAAGAATTTGTTTTCTTACATTTTCATGTATGAGAGAGTGATGGGACAAAATATCAGTACCAGTGTAACAGTCAGTAATCTAGAAAAGAAAAACATCAAGTGATATTTTTATTCCACTTTTTCATCTGCCTTTATTTTTATGAAGAACTCTGGTTTGTAGATACAGCGATAAGCCAAGAGCTGAGGAAGAACTCCATATGCTATGTTTAATGCTAAAAAAAGGATTTTTGCTTCTTCAGGGACTCTGTAGACATAAGCAGTTCTGGCATGAAGAGAAGCACCAATGTGAGAAAACTGAGCCTGTTATATTTAAAAAAAAAAAAAAAAGTGGGTAAGCATGAAATTTGTGTTCAGTTGGATGAATGATGAGTTTCTGGATGGCTCATTTAGGCCATGTTTCTCTGCCCTTGAAACCAGTCGTATTCACAGGCAAGATACCTTCAAACAATCCACAGTCTTTTAATGTGTGAGTTTTCATTAAGTTTAGGGTCATTCTTGATATAACTGTTCAAATAAAGTATACTTTCTTTAGTGTGGTTTTATCATGCCAGTTGTGTTTTTTAATTGATTCAGTGCCCCATAATAAACATTCATTAGTGGCTCAATTCAATGGAAAAATCTGAATAAAACCTCCATTTTTTTCTGATATGCATTCTGGAAATCCTACAGAGATTCAGCTGTGGCTTACAAATTGAATTCCAATAAAAAGAAAATACAAAGTTTAAAAAGCTAAGATATATTTAGCATAAACTATTGAAAGAGAAGCACTGAGGACCTCAGCTTCATTTCTACTTTTTGGAGCAAGAGCTCAAAGCCCTTTCATTATGTATTTTTTAGGTTTGTTTTTTATGCAACTTTAAAAATATGAAGGGTTATTTTGTAAGATAAGGTTGTAAACAACTTGGATAGGGGTACAAGTATGATTGTTCTTTATAAACCAACAAATATATATGCAGGCAACCTTTTAAAATCAAATCGTAGGTTACTTAGAAGTGTGACTTGTCAGCATAATTTGAGTTCACAAAACAGGAAGTCAGGGGCCTCCTTCTGTACTTACATACTTGTTCAGAGCACACATCCAGAATGTGCCAGTTGGTCATTTTTGATACTTTTCATAAGCACAAAGGAAAACTATTAGAAAGGGAAATACAGGCTGCAGCAGGATTAAAAGATCCTGAGGATTTCCTCAGGAAGTTGGTATCATTTAGAACGCAACCCTCAAATCTCTTATTTTTTATATTTTGCTGAAATTCAAGATATGTATGAATAAAGGAATTGAAGTGTAACAAATAGTAAATTATTAGGTCAAGAGGTCAAAGAAAAATCTAAAGAAGACACAAGTAATAAAAATGACACACTATTTAAATAATTTGCTTCAAATACATTTAGGTTATTCATTTCCATTCCTATGAAATCAATTGATTCAGATAAGTGGTTAACAGATAAAAGTTTTAACACCCAACTTTACCATGACAAGAAAACGGCAAGCTTTTATAAGCAACATGCTTATGAATTTGTCTCATCAACAGATCCTTTAATGGGCTACAGTTTTACAAATTACTAATATATTCTGGATACCTCTGGTACATATTTGCTACTCCCTTGAGATAGTAATTTTTTTTTTAAACTGTGATATGTTGCCAAGGATTGAGTGAATTATCTGCATTGTGATCCATGAAGCACTTAGAGGGCTGTGCCCTCAGACACATTTCCCCCGGGGCAGATGCCCAAATCCAGCAAGTGTATTAACATCCCTGGGCTACAAAAGATATTGAGAGTAAAGGGCACTTTGGGGGCTGTCCTGAGGAGCTGCTATTTTGGACATGTCTAGAAGCTCTGAACAGTGGTTTCTGTCGCTAGTTTTTCATAAGGCCTACTTTGAATAAGTGTTTTTCTGAATATATAACTTTTTCTTCTAGGCTGAAGACCAGTTTTGAACCCTGGTTTTCTCAGAAAAGTGGGTTTGCTAGCTCTATATTTATAGACACTTGTACACATCATTACATCACCAGGATTGGAAAAATGCCAACCATACTTTGAGAGATTAATATGAGCAGTTGTGCTTACTTGCATAGGGAAACCTGCATAAAAAGTCAGCGTTTCTGTGGGCCTTTTTCCTGCACTAATCAGTGCAGTTAATACCTCATTTTCATGAACAGCAAACCCATGGCAACATTAAAAAATGATTCATGTCCTTAGATTAGATTGTAAGCCCACTGGGCAGGTACCATGTCTAATGTCTTGTGTGCCACTATCGCATTGTTAGAGCTCAATAAACATTCAACAACAATGGTCTGTGATTGTCAAAATACAAAAAGGATCCATAAAATATTTCTCTATTTTTATACCTACCTATAGTAAGCCATTCTATTCAGAATTATTAAATAAGGGTGAGGATGTTTACCTTTCCTAATCAAAAGAGATGTCTATATGAGGAAAAAAAAAAATACCCTAACGCCAGCTCCTAATACTGCACATAATTCTAATGGGTGCATTTATGGCAGCCACGCCTCCAGTGCATTTATGAGTGGGCACCCAACCATAACTTCCTCCCAAGGCACAATGGTGTTAAGTGTCTAGAGTTCTTAAGTTTCAGAGGAACCTCAATCTCACCTGAGGATTCCCTTCCTAAGCACATAGGTGAGAAGGAGCAGCATAGAGGACTCTATATGATGGCTTGAGTTCAGCCCAAGTGCCATGCAAGGGTCAGATGAATGAGAACTCCCACTGAGCTGACTTGGGGCCCAGGATTGATAGGTGTAAGTTCTATATCCCAGTAATTTCTCCAAAGTGTAATGGTGTGAGGTTAATCATTTTTCTGTTTCATTTGGGATTGTTTTCTAACTTACCAAGATAATTGAGTTTGATTTTTGTTTGTTTGGGTTTTGTACTGAGGATTGAAGTCTGGGCACTTAACCACTGAGCCACATCTCCAGACCTTTTTAATTTTTTTGTTTTGAGACAGGGTCTTGCTGAGTTGCTTAGGGCCTTGCTAAGTTGCTGAAACTGATCTTGAACTTGCAATCCTCCTGCCTCAGCTTCCCTTGTCACTATGATTGTAGGCATGTAACACCATTCCCAGCTTACTTTGATTTTTCTAAGATTGGATGATTGGAATGGAAAATGAGGCAATGAAGGTGAACAAAAGGCTAAATTTTTTTTTTTTTTTTTTTTTGGTACACAAATGGGGTACAGCTTTTCATTTCTATGGTTGTACAAGGCTAAATTTTAATAGCTCTCTTTTCTTATATTCATAGATACAACCTGGAAAAGACGACTAAAAATCAGTCCTGGCTCCAGAAGGAAGAACTGAGTTTTATGTGCTCACACGAATGTTCTAGGCAAAAACTATGTGAACCTTGGGACGATAGCCTGGTTATTTGGCCATTACAGTATAAATAGCTAATCCGGAACCATGTTATCTTTTCTTAGGGTTTTCTGAGCAGCATAGTATAGTGATTCAGAACACTTACTCTGTAATCAGATGGCCAGAGTCAAATTCCAGCTCCACCACAAACCAGCAAGATGGCCTTGGGTGAGGTATGTAACCCTGTGGCTTCCTCATCTGTAAAAATGGGTAATAAGAGAACCTACCTCATAGATTGTTATGAGGTTCTGTGCAATGATATCTGGGACATGAGGCTGTTCTGTAGACAGATTCGAAACTTAAATTCTTTTTCATAATCTGGTACTCTACTTTGTTGAAAACCTGGGCTCTTGTTGACCTTTTGGCTGTCAATGTCTCCATCGAAGGATAATATAAAGATGTTAAACCCAGAATCTAATTTTAATACTAAATAAAGATTTCTGGTAATGAATCACACCAAAAGCAAATGAGTAAGTGAGATTTGCATTAGTGTCCCAATTATCCATGCTTTTCCTAACCCTTACTTTCATATATTTCTTAAAGGTTTCCTTGAAGGAAAAATTAAATTCCCTTCAGTAGAGTCAGCTCTTTACAACCAGATTGTCCACAGATAAGCCTCCAGACCCCTTTGTGAGAAAGTTCATGGCACCTGCACAGTCAGGAGTGGGAGAGTCTAAGGGCAACCAGTGGGAGGGAATTTCACCTGACAAGAGTGAAATGAGCTTGGGTGTAAGGTTGTGGGGCAGCAGAAAGCCCATTGTGATCTGTCCCATAGCTTTTGCCCAGTTTCTTTGACTTTTAGGTAATTATTTACAATACACACTTGCTTAAACTGTCTATAGATTAATTAATCGCAGTAAAATAAGGCATTTCTGCAAATTCTTACTGGGAATCAAACCAATAATAATAGCAACCAAGAGTTTATATAGCTATTGTGTGGTAGGAGCTATTCTTAGCCCTTCAAATATATTGCCTCATTTAATCCTCACAGCAACAATATGAGAAAGGTACTGTTAATATCCTCACTTTACAGAAGAGGAAACGTGATCAGAGACGTAATCAAGGCGATTGAGCTAATCAATGACAGGTTGGATCTGAATCAGTCTGTTTCCAGAGCTCCTGCTCTTAACCATGGTTAACTATATTAGCTGGGGGGGGAGTCTTTTATTTTTTTCATTTTCAGTCATATTTTAACAATATACAGTCATCCATTTACACTAAGGGGAACTGGTTCCAGGAAATCCATGGATAATCAGGTCCCTTATAAAAAAAAATGATCTATTTGCAGGTATACTCTACATATCCTCCCACATACTTTAAACCATAGGTTTAAAATCTAGGTTACTTAATAATATCTAATAGAGTATACATTTTATGTAAATAGTTATTAAGGAATAAAGACAAGAAAAAGTCTACATGTTCAGTAGCCTAATAGCATTTTTAAGTTAGGCTTGCAATTTTAGTCCTATAGTAAGCATTTTGTATTGGTTGTGAATAAGTCCCAGTGGAATTCTTTGGTCTAAAAGGTGTCCTGGTTTTACTTTACTTTATTCCACTTTTTTATTAAACTTGATTTCTATAGTCAACAGATTTGGCAAAATCATGTATCATCAGAAATCAAGGACCCAACATGTTTTCCATTGACCTATACGATCTAGAACTTTGCAAAGATTTATTTTTCTTATTATATTGCATAGAGCTGGGAATTCACTAGATCTTTCAGTAAAAGCAGGTTTTGGTAATGTCAGGATCATGAATGTATAAGGCTACTAAATTAGACATGGCAATTTTAGCAAGTAAGGGATACTGGTCAAGGTTGCCAAGTGATTTCTATGTTGAATATGTCTGATACCCTTCTAAGGTGAAAGGCTATTTCATAAACAGGTATTTTCTAGGTGCAAAACTAAGAGCAACTAATTCAACATTCTGATCATATGCATTGTTTTATTTCAGCATGATTTCTAACTTTTCCTTAGGCTGAACACTATCAGTAGATATTCAAGCCCAGATAAGAGCTCAAGAAATGTCAGATACATTAATTCTTGAATTATGCCATTCTTTACCTGCTTAGTTGAGAGAAATATCCTTCTGACATACATAGGACATGGTCCTCAACCTTAGGCTCTGGGTCTGGACACTAACCAGCAAGAGAGGAACTTCAGACTACCTTGTCAAACTGGGTAGTGATGAGTAAGTTCAAGGATTCCTAGAAGTCCTAAAGTCTGGCTGAAGCTACCACTGCTGCTGCCCTTCCTATTATGACCCTACTGGAAGCACAGGTGCCCATTTGCAAGCTGAGTCTCATCAACAGGTAGAGTCTTGGGTTGGTTCCACTGCTTTGGGCTCTGATATCCTGTTGCCCCCAAAGTCATGATCTTCCTCAGCCTCCTGTCTCTTGGTTGTTCCACATGACTGGGCCTTTGCTTAGGTTTTCCTGCCTAATTCTCCAGTTTCCTGAGAAACAGGTCTCTGCCATCACCCTAGCTGAGGACACTTAAGATTCCTGCCTCTGGCTGGTGGCACAGGGAAGACCAAGGCACATGGCATGCAGAAGTAAAGCCCAATAGTGAATCAAAGTACACAGGTAATAAGTAGCTGTTGGACTCTGAATAAATCTAATCCTGTAAAGAAAAGGCTGGCAAGATTGGACACTATGGCACATACCTGTAATTCCAGCAATTTGGAAGACTGAGGCAAGAGGATCTCAAGTTCCAGGCCAGCCTCAGCAATTTAGCCAGACCTGTCTCAAAGGGATAGGGATGTATCTCAGTGGTAGAATGCCCCTGGGTTCAGTCCCCAGTACAAAAAGAGAGAGAAAAAATAAAAGATTGGCAAGAGTAAGGTGAATATGTGTATGTATCCTGGAAGATACAGGAGAATAATGGAGAGGAACCGGCCAAGAAAAAAGCCAAGGCTTGCTCTGCCCCCTGACCTGCTGCACACTCTCACATCTAAATGCTTCCTTATTCCCTGGAGAAGCTCAACCTAATAAAGTCCTGCTTGGCCCACGGAGTCCCCCTTAGATGTCATTGCCTCCCACCCTTATGCTCACCCCACAAAGATTCTCCAACTCCTCCATGCTGCATGCAGTTTTTCTTCTATAGAACCCTGTGCTATGACTGTTTACAGGGGCAGAGGAAGATAATATAGTGAAGAAGATGGGATTTGGAGTCAGACAGGATTTCATATGCTCTTTATGCCATTTAGTAACTCTATGACCTTGGCCAAGTGACTAAACTGTCCCTAGCTTCTGTTTTATCATCTTTAAATGGGAATTTTTTTTAAAAAACTGTTGCAAAGATAATATGCATGTGTTACTCTTCTGAGGCACATAAGAAGACCACATTTACCTGACTCCCTGCACCTGAGTTGGTACCAGAACTGCCCATTGAAGATATCCCATATAATCTATGCACAACAAGAAATGAAATTTTACTATTAAGCCACTGAGTATTTGTTACTGCAGCAGAGCACAGAGCTATCCTTACACAAATAGGTAAGTAAAACATTTTAGCATAGTTTGCCCATGTCCTATTTTAGTCTCTAAATCTGACAATCAGGCGAAATGAGTAAGTTAGAATTAAATATAGGAGTCTGGGAGCAATTTTGGATGAAGAAATTGGAAGTCATTAGCTTATAGTTGAAGGCCTGAAGAGTTGGGTATTCAGAGTCTATAGAGGAGCAGCCAACAAAGTGGGGATAAATGGAGCTCTCCTCCAGACAGGAATCATTTCTTAGGTGCTGTATTGACTTTTCTAATGAATATTCTAATTTTAAAATGTAGTACCTCAAGCCAGGCGCAGTGGCGCACGCCTGTAATCCAAGCGATTTGGGAGGCTGAGTCAGGAGGATCTCGAGTTCAAAGCCAGCCTCAGCAACTTAGCAAGGCCCTAAGCAACTCAGTGAGACCCTGTCTCTAAATAAAATACAAAATAGGGCTGGGGATGTGGCTCAGTGGCCAAGTGTCCCTGAGTTCAATCCCTGGTTCCAAAAAAAAAAAAAAATGTAGTACCTCAGACTGAAAGGATTTAACCCCATGACCCCATAAATACTGTAAATATTCTTTAACTCTGAATTCCAGTGTCTTTGCCATCATGCTTACTATATCATGAGTACATAATTAACTGTGTATGCCTAGAGTTTCTGGATGAACCTCATTCTTAAGCCTGCTTGAAAAGAGCAAGACAAAGTTTTTAAAACCTGAGTTCATTTTTTTTATTTCTAGTAAAACTTACTTAATTTCCTTCCTTGTTCAGAAGATCACTTTGTTTCACTACTGGTTACCTTTGTCAAAATGTTTTGTATGATAACTGCATAAATAATTCATTTCCAGTTTAATGTAGTAAGCTTTTATTGAACACCTACTGTCAGACAGAAATTTAGCTTGGCACCCAAAGGCGGAATTCAACAACAGGGCCAGCTTTCCAGGAGCAGAACTTTTCTTAAGATCATTTTCCCTGATTCTATATAATAGTATAGCAGAATCCTGATATCTTAAATTTAGATAGATATCTTGACAATAACAACTCTCAGTTCCTTTTCAAAAGCCATGATATTCGGAGATTGGGAAATAATCCTATAAAAACAATAGCATCACTTGCTGGGTATGTGACCTTGGGCAAATCATGTAATGTCACTTAACCTCAGTTTCCTCATCTGTATAATTAGATACATCTACCAGATAGTTACTGTAAAATTTAAGTAAATGTATATACAGAAATGTCTTCCAAAGAATTGTAAAACAAAAGACAACATGTCTCATAACTATTTCTTACTCTAAAACAGTGAAAAGTGATAGTTTTTATATATTCAATGATGATGGATCACCAGTAAACTTTCTCAGTAGAAAATGTTCTTAATTACCTGAGCTAGGCCTCCAGCATGAATCAGTGTTATGTCGGGCATCCAGGAACACCCAGGAACAACTAAGCCATAAAGTGCAATCACAAAGTAAGGGACAGAATAAAACATATATGCCAGCATCTGTATTGAATGGAGAAATAGATAACATCAGCAAATTAATAGCTTGGCCTGAACAAAGAGTACAAAAAAATAAATTATTCAGAATAAAATGCTAAATGCTATTTTCTATTTAGGGCCACATTTTCCTATTTTAAAAAAAAAATTAACTTCTAAAAATTCTTGGGCTTTATAACTACTTGACCTGAATTTTAGGATAAGCAGCAGGATCCTTTAGGTAGGGCTCTTGAAATTGTGCATACAGTCGACAGAGTTCAGCTGGGCAATCCAAAGCAATCTAAGAACAAAAATGAATTTATTATAAATATACAATCACTTCTGGTTTGTAGACTTGCTGATAAGGCTAAATGTGCCAGGTTTAGTCAGAAGCTGCTATTTAACAAAAACTGCATTGTAGAAGTTCATCAGTGAAAGGGGAAGAAAGGAAATATTCTGCAGATTTATCTAAGGAGATTAAGCAGACGTTAATAGGGGAGCAGGAAATGGAAACAATACTCTTTTCTTGGGTATCTTTCAAATATTCATAGTTTATGTAGGTTTGACTAGCCAAAGCACAGCTTACTTTGGATTGCCAGTTTCACATCTCCTGGGAATAACTAGCCAACTAGTCCCTACAGGTAGAAAAGTAGATTTCCATACCAAATTCATTTCACTATGCTTTGCAAGATTCAAAAATAGCATTCTCTCTCCAGTGCCTCACAGAGTATATGGCCTTTGAGGACAGTAAAAAGTAATGATTTGAAAGCAGGGTCCTCTTGTCTGAAGCCACCTCCTGTGTCCACTTTGAAAGAGAGCAGAGCAGATTTAGTCCCAGCAGAGTAAACTCTAGGCCACAGAACAAAGGTCTCTTTGGCATACTCCTGGGTTCCCTGAGTCACCTTCCCCATCAAGTACCATTCCTCATGTCCTTGGCCATAAGTGAAATGTCCCAAAATGTAGAACATAGACCAATGGCAGAATTGGTCAAAATGGATCCCAACCCAAAAACCCATCTGGAAAAACCCTACTCACCACACGTACACATTCATGCATTTTTCTAATGTGCAGAGGGAAGTGGATATGGCTATGCAAGAATACAATTGGGTTGTGTTATTTCTTCTTGTCTCTACTTTGAGAATTATACCACAAACTAACCAAAGAAAAGTTTCAGTGGTCTGAGCACAGCCTTTGTTTCCCTTCCCTGTATCTCTCCTCTTAACCAGCTCCTCCAGGAAGATTCTGACAATCCATAAAAAGAGACAACTCTTAAAATAGCTTCTCACTGTGAACACTTGAGTGGCCACACAGACCTCTTTCAGCCCAAGGACCCCAAAACAATGGAAAAGCTTCATCAGTTTTCACTTACCACTCTGTTCCCTGACTGTTCTAAGCTGAATATAATTAATTCTGAGCTCCTTAAATTTATTTCTGCTAAGAATAAATTATGAAACAAGCATTGTGAAGGATCACTGATCAATTAAAACAGCAATCATTTATTGAGTGCTTACTTTATACACAGTAACTCTACCAAGAGTTTGATGTTCATTATCTTAATCTTCAAATGATACTATAAAGTAGGTAGTTACATTTTAGAGGAAAAAATTTGAGGTCAGAAAATTTTCCCAAGGCCACACAACTATAGTAAATGGCCAAGATTCCAAACTCCAAAGATTATAGGCCTTTTTCTTATCCTTCACATTATAAAAATTATAGAGGGAAAATGGAAAAAAAAATGAAATGTCCACATACCCTTATAATGTTTATCAGGCACATCAATACACACACTCTGAACCTGAGCCTGGTTTGCTCAACTCTACTCTTACCAGTGAGAAATTCACATGACCCTACATAGATTTGAATTGTTGATTTGTTACTTCTTCCTCAATTCCATTGCCCCTTCTCTGGAGAACATATGGATGCTCTGTGTGACAGATGAGTCTTAGGATATCATCTTTACCAAAGATATTTGCATTTAAATCAAATGTCATAGGAACCAAAAGAATGGAATTCTAATGGCTTTTTCAGGTGTGCTAAAATAAGGTAAGGAAGATACTTTTTTTTTTTTTTTTTTTTTTGCGGTGCTGGGGATTGAACCCAGGGCCTTGTGCATGCAAGGCAGGCACTCTACCAACTGAGCTACATCCCCAGCCCATAGGAAGATACTTTTGAATGGAGCTTGGCCTAAGGACCTAAAAGAGGTGATAAGAAACAACCCAGAATGAGTCATCCCTTGGAAGCAGAGGCTTGAGGGTGAGAAGAAGTAGGTCCAGCACTCCAGGCTCTAACAGAAAAAGTTTGTTAATTTGCTAAGAAGTCTGATTTTTTAAAAAAATACATATATATATATATATATATCAGGATTTTTGGAAGCATTAACAGGAAAATAATGTTGTTTAATGTTTTGATCTGTTATGCTTACCAAGCCTCTGAACAGGCAAAATCCAGTTGCCAGAAGGAGACACATGACCAACATTAAATCCAGTGGTCTTCTCAGCAGGTCCTTTGCTTGGGCTTCTTGAACAACCTAAAATAGAGGTTTACCTAAAAAGCAAGCCCAAAGTGCCAAAGAAGAATCTCAGATCTACTTAAACACTGAATGCCATGATGATGGATGACAGAATTTTTGAAGATTCACAATTCATATCATAGACTACTGGCCATGGAACTTTAGGAGAATCATCTCTACTCCTTCTATGAAGTGAAGAGATGAGATCAGGTGATCTTGAAGGACCTTTCCAGCTCTGTTAGTCCAAATTTTTTCTTGAAATGACATTTTATGATTATAAAGGTAAGATACACTCATTTGAAAAATAAGAAAATATTAATAAACCATAAATCAGCAATACCACTTTTTCATATATATTTATATTTATATATACACATGTATATACTCATATAAAACCTATTTGGAGCTGGGCCATCCCCACTGAGCTCCATCCCCAGCACTTTTTTTATTTTTTATTTTGAGATAGGGTTTCACTAAGTTGCTGAGGCTGGCCTCAAAATTTCAATCCTCTTGTCTGAGCCTCTTCAGTGGAATTACAGGCATGCACAGCTAAAATCTTTCATCTTTTTTTCTTGCAGTACTAGGGATTGAACCCAGGGGTGCTCTACTACTGAACTATAACCCCCAGACCTTTTTATTCTTTATTTTGAGGCAGAATCTCACCAAGTTGCTCAGGCTGGCCTTGAACTTGCAATCATCCTGCCTCAGCCTTCTGCAGCTGTAATTGTAGGTGTGCACCACCACACCCAGCTATACATAAATCTTTGACCGTGTTTCTTTAATGGTTTTCTTAGGTCACTGACTATGCAAATTTTTTTTTATTTTGGTTCACTGTACATGACTATGCAATTTTTAGGTTGAAGGATTGTTAAATTACTTTGCAGAACAATTCTGAACTCATGTTCCTGTTAGCACTGTGTGGTGGATGCATTTGTCCATTATTGTGTTTTAGCATTAAAAATAGTGAATGGCTGAGACAGGAGGATCACAAGTTCAAAGCCAGCCTCAGCAACTTAGCGAGGCCCTAAGCAACTCAGTGAGACCCTGTCTCTAAATAAAATACAAAATAGGGCTGGGGATGTGGCTCAGTGGAGGAGTACCCCTGGGTTCAATCCCTGGTACCAAAAATAATAATAATGATAATAATAATGAATGGTTCTGTGTGTCTTATGACATGATTACTCTGCTGGCGTACTGACATGGAGCCTCTGAAAGCAGAAAAGTGAGGGCTAAGCCAGGATTACTATTTACTTTTTCTTTTTAACAACTACCTCATTCCTCAAAAGGATGTAAAAGCACCAGTGTGCCAGCCTGAGTTTACACAGCAGGTGTCTGAATGTTTACAAATTAAGTGTGTGTCAGTTAAAATGTATTTTAGTGCAAGGAATTTTAGCTCAATGGTACAGTAGATACTTAGCATACAGGAGGCTATCGGTTCAATCCCCAGCACCAAAGAAAGAAAAATAATGAGTTCTATTATAAATATTTTTGTAAACCAGGTGTGATGGTGCATGGGAGGCTGAGACAGAAGGCTCAGAAGTTCAAAGCTAGCCTCAGCAACTTAGCAAGACCCTGTCTTAAAATAAAAAATGAAAAGGGTTTGGGATATTGCTCAGTGGTTAAGCACAGTTGGGTTCAACCCCCAGTAGCCCCTCAAAAAAAGTTTTTGTAAAATGAATATTATCTGGTGATTATATTTTCATATATCTGCTTTATTTAAAGGCTCTTGTCTAAAAATCTAATACCTATAAATGGAAGAGAAAGAATGATGTCACTAGGTTAGAAATTAAGATTTGAACAGAGTACCTGTCAGGCCAGTATTGTTTTCACCTTGCCCATTTTGGCTGTGAATGGAAGGGAGGTGTCTCAGAAGAGGTCCTATAGCCAATCTCCATGTGCCTGGATTTCTTGGGAATCAGACCTATGGCTATGTGGACTACCTTGAACAGCAGTAGCTCTCCAGCCTCCTCTTGGGCCAATAAATGCATAGGTATTACTTACAGATCGTTCCCAGGTGCTCAAACACAGGCCATTAATAACCCCAGACAAAGCACACATGTGGACCTCGCTTAGCACACTAATTCAGAATCTGATAAAGTTCCCAAAAGGATGGCCTGGCTGATAGAAGCTGATAGAAGCCAACCAGCCTAGCCACATTAACTGAGATGTAAACAAATGCTACATAAGCAACATAGTCACACTGATTAAATGTCTTAGATGCTCCAATCCCAGAGGCATAATTCAGTTCAGTGACCCTTGACATTTGAAAACAGGTTATGCTTAAACTTAATAAAATCACCTTTGAGGGATAATTATAATTTTCCGATGGCTGATTATAGATTCTGAAACCAGCCCAGACAGGAAGACAAGTGTATGGTATGCTTAAGAAAAAAGCAGGGCAAATCCGTGTTCCATACTTCCCTATTTAAAAGAGAAGAAAGAGAAGGTCAAATGTTTATCCAAAGCATACCTAACCACAAGTAATCATCAGGATAACTCCCTGTCTCAAATCATCTAAAATTTTTTCTATGGATCAGACATTATATTTAAAGAGATGAAGAAGAAAAAAAGTGAACTTAAAATGATTAGATGTTAACAGGCATATCCTGTCTACAGTATTAAAAAGTACATGTAATAGGGGCTGGGGTTGTGGCTTAGTGGTAGAGTGCTTGCCTAGCATGTGTGAAGCACTGGGTTCGATTCTCAGCACCACATAAATGAATAAAAATAAAGGTCTCTCAACATCTAAAAAATATTTTTTAAAAAGTACGTGTAATATAATATCCTGGTTTCCTGTATGCATAATAACTTCTTACCAATTTCCAAATACATTTATTGAGTTCTCATTGTGTGTCAAGAGTTATATATAATGCAAAGAGTTGTAAGAAATATTTGCACACTAAATGTTGCCAAAAATGCCAGTCAGTCTCTCTATCTCCAGGAAATCTATGATACTTCACTGTCTTAATTGTTCGATGCACTCTTCTGAAAACTGCTCAAAGGCAATTCTTAAAAGGCAAGATTACAGAAAGGAACAGGAATAATTTTATAAAACAGGTTTTTTATAAGCTTGAAATCTCTTAGTTCTGTAATAACCAAAATAACTTACATATTGTTTTAAAAAATCCCCATTATTGCAGAAAAGTGAATTTTAAGATAAAGTTTCTTACCTACAATGTTTCCAGGCACAAAAACAACAATGCTCATTATAATGGATCCTACCCAATATAGGCCAATGGTTCTATAACTTTCCCTGTAACAAAAAAAAAAAAAAAAAAAATCTTAGCACACTTAGAATGCTATTGGAAAAGATGATCCTCAAAATTATGTTTTATTCTAACTAGTGAAGTACATGAATTGAGTTATAAATCAAACACAAGGCACCCTAGCAATCAAACATCACCATAAGTGATTGATACAATACAGAACCTTCTTTGTATGCCTTTGAGTAGGAAATTATGCTTACTATCTTGATCTGCTGTTAAATTATAATGTGTTCATCACTGCCACAACTCCCTATTAGATGTAAAATAACATGAAAGGGAAGAGAAGGTTCAAAGAAGGAAAGAAACTGGATGCATATTTAAATCATTGTAAGTATGAGTAACCATGTAAAATGTGCTTTCCCTTAGCAACATAGATTTTTGGCCAAAGCCCCAAAAGTAGAGATACTACATAACACATATCCCATGTTCTAAAAGAGCTGATAGAAAGATGTCCCCAAAATGCTCCTTCAACTGATAACTCAATAACTCAACTTCATACTATAAAGAAGGCTATGAGAAGTTCAAAAGGAGATTCTCTGAAGAGTACAGAAGTAGAAATACTATGTGCTTTCTGCCTTATTCTACTCCCAAGCCAAATGCAGCCAACCCCGTGAGGACCATTCGCAGTGACTTGTATTGTCTACAGAAGGACAGACAAGAATTAGCTGGAGCTATCCTTTTTTTTTTTTTAATATTTTTTAGTTGTAGATGGACACAATACCTTTATTTTGTTTATTTTATGTGGTGCTGAGGATTGAACCCAGTGCCTCACACATACCACACAAGTGCTCTACCACTGAGCCACAACCCCTACCTATTAGCCAGAGCTATCCTTTTATACATGATGAGGAAGGGTGGGAACAGCCAATCAAGGAGCACTTCAACCAGAAATGCATGACTTTTTCTAGCCTGGAGCCAAGGGGAGGGCCTGGGAAGGTAGCTTGGCTGAAACCATCTTGAAAGGAGCCTCCCCAGAGTCTGCCTTCTGGGATATGGAAAAGAAGCTATGGGTAAACCATCATCAACGGGAGTCAAATTCAGCCAGAGAGCATTGCTTACTTCAAGGACTGGAACAATGCAAAGGTTCCTGCTATAGGGGTCTCCAAAGAGCCCATATGGGTGCTCCACAAGACACAGCATTTCGTGGCAGAAAACACTAGTGCCCAGAAAACAGCAACTGTCACCTAAGACTTCCCCTCTTCCTTTAATCCATGGACACATTCCCAGAGTAACCAACCACAAAGTTGAAAAGGAGTGTGACAGACTTATCTCCCAAGGCTGGGTTAAGGTCCTCAAGTCTTGGTGCTACATCTGGCTGCGGGGAGAAGCTTTAAAATGAGATTGAAGTTTTGAATCAGAATGTGCTTAGCTTTAATTCCTGAAATTCAAGAATTGTTATTAGAAAACATGATCAGAAAGCTAAGACTCAGTCTGCCTGAGTTTCATTAGGGTGGAGAAGCAATCCCAGTATACATTTAAAAAAGGCAGTGGTGCAGGGAAAATAAAGCCACATTGGATGTGTACCTGTGGAACTTACATTCAGGTCCAAATGTACCTTATGGTATACTTGCCTCTTTACATACATGTTCCTTACATACCTATTTATCTTTGCTAAGATGGCAAAGGCACACACAGCAGGCGAACAGACTTACTCCCAAGCTATGGCTGCCACCATCACTAGGTACATCAGATAATGAGCAGAGCCATCCCAGTAGCAGATCATGTGCCCATAGGCAGTATTCAGATATGGTTCACCCTAAAGAAAGCATTAGAAAGAAGTCCATTTTAAATACTCAGTTAAATGCTGAACCCCAGACCTATATTGCAAGTAAAATAAAACAGCAGAACTACTTGGTATTAGTCTTCTAGGAAGAAACTATTCCTACTTAATTGGTAGGAACATGAAAATATAACTTTATCCTGGAGCTGCCAAAACCAGCATCTACCACAGGAATCAAAAAGGCCTATGATGGTGAACATACATCAATACAAAGGCAGATGGCAGTATGGGTCATCCTGGTTGTGTGGCTAACTGAAGCCAGAGGTGCTTAACTTTGGCCAGAGGGGTGGCCAAGAAAGATCCTGCTTACTGGCTGGCCTTATGCTGATCCCATGGCTGGCTGGGGTGGTCATGGAGAGAGGCACTCATGCCCCTCTCACTTGTTTACACCGAGGCAGCACTGAACTCAGAGCTTCCCACCAACCTTCCCATCAACCCTATGGTATGGACACAATTGACTGCATTTCTCTGGTGAGGAAACAAGCTCTAAGAGGTTATAAGACTTGCCTAAAGTCATGTAGTAAGTATGTAGCGGAAACTGTACTACCAAGAAGAGCCATACTGCTGAGAAGTTTTTAGTTTTATGAA
>JAJEJO010000165.1:1044981-1120915 GCA_020662805.1 Glaucomys volans
TTTTTTTTTTTTGTTTTTTTGTGGTGCTGGGGATTGAACCCAGGAACTCGCACAAGCCAGACAAGTGCTCTGCCACTGAACCGTAAGTCCTTTCTACAACAAGAAGAGTGCAGATCAATCAGCTAACCAAGTGAGACATTTTCCCAAGCTTCATGCTTCCCTGGGGCAAGGATGCTCTTATCATCTTCCCCACAAATCAAACCAAATCAAAATAGCAGCAGAGGAGGAAACACCACCAAAATTATACTTCTGTACAACTGCCTGGCCCACATCATTTCTCTCTATACCATGCCCTGACTAGATAATTAATACAATTTCATTTCATGGTTTTAATCATTCATTCCTACACGCCTGGCTCTCAGAGATAATGCAGGCCTCTGCTGATGACTGGATGGACATCTTTATCAGGATGGTTCATAGGCCCTTCAAATTCATCTGAACTCCTTCAAATCATCAACTTCTCCTCTCAACCAAACCAACACTCCACCTCGCCTCTGTGTTAACAGCAAGACCACTCAACTTCCCAGGTCAAAACAACAGAATCTTTTTTTTTTTTTTTTTTTTTAGTTCCTTACTCTCCTACAGTCTTTTGGCAAATCCTATCAGTTTTCTCTCTATGGTGTCCTCTTCATTTCGGCCCAGGTCAAGCCTCAGTGTCCCTCACTGAACCACTGCTGCATTTCCAAATGATCTCCCTGCCTCTCTCCTCCTCAGCCACCACACTCCTGCTTCTAGTTGGAAGTCATGTAGCCTGACTCTTGGCATGTCACTCTGCTCTAAAATTGTTCAAAGCCTGTTACTGCCTACAGGGCCAAGCCCCATCCCCTCTACACAGCTTCCAGGTCTCCAGAGTCTGGCCCTGTGACTTTATTACTGTTACACCCCAATTCTTCTTCTCATGCCCACCTGCCCTCACGCTTACTACCCTCATCAGCTTGACCTCTAACCTTTTGGTCAGTCACCTTCCTCCTCTGGACTCAGTAGTCTGGCTCTCTGGATTTCTCTTATCTCTTTTCCTACCTGCCACAGTTCACTTCAGAGACTCCTTTTCTGGCCCCACATTCCAAAGTTCTGACCTTAACTGCTTTCTTTCCACATCTCCTGGATAAGTTCCTCTCCTTTCAGCCCTTATGGTACCAACCATACTCAGATGGCCCCCAAATCTGCCAGGACCATTCCTTGGAGCTCAAGACCTACAAAGGTCTGTTAACTGGAACATCTGCCAAGATACCCCCTTGAGCACCTGGAACTCCACACATCCTCAAATGAATGAATGAATTCAGCACCATCCCTACAAACTTGTACCCAGGGGAAAGACACATGCTATTTCTCTTCTGTAAGCCTTTGCCCAAGTGGTCCCTTCTCCTTGGAATGCCTTTCTACCTCTCTGGTCCATCCAAAAGTTTCTCATCCTCTTCCATGACTACTGTAAACACAGCTATAACGTCACCAACAAGGCCATCCCTGGCTATTTCTGTGCCTAGAGTGAGCTTCCATCACCACCCCTTAGAACAATCCCCACTACCCAGGGACCCCAGGACAGTAGGAAGGAGGTCTTATGACCCCAGAGTCTATCAACAGATTTCTACAGCCCTTCCCATGCTTCCAATTTACTAACACCAGCATTCTCCCAAATTCCAAAGCAGGAACCAGGCAGTCATCTTGGGTCTTACCACCACTTCACCCCCAACTTATCATCAAGTCCTACTCATTCCAGCAAAATGCTCTGGAGTTCACTCCCTCTGTATTTCCCATGCACTGCCTTTGTCTGACCACCTTCATGTCTTTGCTGGCTCAGAAGAACCCTTACTAGTGTTCCAGCTCATGACACTAGCCTTCCCCTATAAGCCCATCCTTCCCAGAGCTGCCTTCTTCCTGATTTAAAATTTCACCCCGCATACAGGATAACACCCAAAGCTCCTTAGGTGGCATACAGAGCTCCCCATTATCTGAAACAGATAAGACTATGCTTCTGGTCCTGCTGCTTATTTCCTGTGACCTTGTGTAAGTCACTTAACCTTTCTGGGGCTGAATCCAGTCCACCACAAAATAAAATAGGATTAGCTCTCTCAAGTGCTATGATTTGGTTGGAGGTGGGGTAAATCATCATAATTAAATAGCTTAAGTGCCTCAGTGTTTGGTACCTTGCAAATTTAAGAACAATTTGGTTTCTGAGATTAATATATTAACAGACACACAAATGCCAAATTCATTTGAAGTTCCTCATTTAAGGAAAAGTAAGTCATGTGAAGGGTTAGGAGTGAGGGAAGAGTTATGAAAGCAGAACACTGAAGAGAACTGCTTCCCAATTCCCATGACCTCAACTTATCCTTCAGCTTCACTTACCATGTGAGCAAAACCTAAGTCTGATAGGAAATGATGCTATGTATTAGACCTGTTTATAGTAAACGAGAGAACTGAATGATGTGACCCAGGTTGCTGACCGTTTGGTTTAAGCCTCCAAATCACTAAGCAGTCCATTACCTCTCTCAGGTAATGTGTCATGAAGCCGTCAATGATGCCATCTTGTTCCAGTCCTATGATGAGGTTCACCACACTGGTAAATCCAAAAACTGCATACACTAGAGCAAAGAAAGCAGCAGTTTAAAAAGCAGAGCTTGGCATTTGCCAAAAATAATGGAATGTTTCTGATGTTTTCCAGAAGATGCTGTGGATACTTGTCAACAGACCAGCAGACCACACCTGCCTGTTTTCACAGATCTCCTCATCCCTGCCCAAGAGCTCTCACCGAGGGGGCATGTGTCACAGGGGTGAAGAATGATAAAGCCACCACTGACTCATCCCACCTATGCAGCAGGAGCAATGGCAATAACTGAGTGGCTAAAGAAGCAAACCAGTTACCACCAAGTTTAAGTTAATAACAGAAGAGGTGAATCATCTCAATGATCACCACACAGGCTAACTCACAATGTGTCGTGCGCGTTTGCCTGTTTCATATTGGACATTCTGAGGAGACAGGTGGCTGATGTGCAAATAATAACTTCAAGGAAACAGGCCAGTGATTTTTAAAAAGTGAATACTTACAAGACAGTACAACTGAACATGAAAGAAGGAAAGCTGTCATATCTTAGAGAATCTTAAGAGTTGTGTGGAACTCCCAAATGGGCTTAATACTGCAAACAACAAATAAGCCAAGGAATAGTACTTTTTAAACAGTAAGAGACAAATTCAGCATGTGTTAGTTTGTCAAGAAAGCTGCCTCACTCAGTACTGGGGATGGAATCCAGGGGTGCTCTAGCACTGAACTACATCCTCATCATTTTCATTTTCAGACAGGGTCTCACTAAGTTGCCCAGGCTTGCCTCCGACTTGCAAACTGTAAAGAGCCAAGAACAGGGTAGAGAGTGCAGGAGAATTGGGGAGATATCAGTAAGTTAAGTGTGGGCTCCCTGGGGTAGGAAGGGAGAGGAGGCAGCAGCAGGAGACTAGTCTGGGAAGGTAGGCTGGGACCAGATCAGAGCAAGTGGAGTAGTGCAGGGGACAGGCCATGGATTTGATGTCAGACTGACCTAGCTCATCTACCAACCAGCCATAAAACCTTAGGCAAGTAACATAATTTCTTTAAGCTTCAGAGTTTTTTATATGTGAATTGGGAGAAACTAATCACTCACAATTCTGTCCCACCTTTGCCAAGGCCCACTATGGTCGGAGAACGCTCCCCATGCCTATGATGATAGGCTCAACCATATGGCCACTAGAATATGGATGGAAGTGACAGTGATCAGCTCCAAGCCAAGGCTGTAAGGGGCATCATTTTCCTTCCACTAGCCCCTCTCAGCCTCTGTACCTGCCACGAGGCAGACATGGCCTGGAGAGCTGCTGATCCAAAAACAAGGAGACACATGGAATAACCCTGAATTCAACCCACAGCCTGAAGCATAGTGGTCCCAGTCAATCTACAAACCTGTAAACAAGAGAAAAAAAAGGTTTGTTGCTGTATGACAGAGATTTGGGGAGTGTTTGATATCAAAACAGAAACTCAACAAATAAAATGTCCACACAGGAAACACTCAGAGGCCACTAATAGCTTTGCAGACAGTATCCAAAATGAAAGAGCCTGGGCTTTGGGGTCAGTGCCATTCTCACTAGCTTTGTGACCCTTCATTTGCAAGTGGAGAGATATTTATTGTGAGGATTAAATAAAATAATACTGCTAATGTACTCAACCATCCCAGGTATGTTGTAGGTGCTTAATCAATAGCATTTTTGTTTATTTAACGTGTATGTCAGACACTGACCTAAGCACTTTACAAATATTACCTTATTTAATGTTTGTACAAACCTCCCATGGTAGGTATTATTATTTTTCTTTTCATACAATTGTGCAAATTGAGGCACTGTATATTTAAGTTCCATGCCAGGCACAGGTGACTATAAGCACAAGGCTGAAGACAGGAAGCCCAGCAAGGAGAGAGGCAGGAGCATGTTGAGGGGTCAGAGAGTGAAGAACAGAGCATGTCTTGCCCTGGCAATATCCTTCCACCAGAGAGGCCACAGCTTATGTGAGAGGCCATAACGTATAGGCAAGGCCACATTGTCTGTCCTGAAACACCCTTGCACTTCTGGCCAGTTACCAGGGGCCCAGAATATTCACAACCAAGGAAGAATATGTGATTGAGAGCAAAGTGTAGTTATCAAGCGGACACAGTGGAGACATACCATAGAACAGCGGGTCCCGGGGTGGTTTTCTTTTGACGAGAACACGAGCCAGCAGGGCTACCAGGAGTAGGATGACGGCAGCAACCCCTACAATTGTCCAGGAACTGCAATGACCAGAACAGGGAGGTGGTCACTTATCAAAATAAACACAATAGTGCCTGGAATTTCCTGACTATTGAATGCATTTGCTCCCAGCACTGCATAATTCATATATAATTCTGCCTCTGCCTACAGATCAGGGCCTTTGGAGTTTATTTGCCTCTAGGCCAAAGCCCTATGACTTAGTGAACACAGCCCCTAGGCCTCATTCTCCTTTCTTCCCACCTATCTCACATTCACAGGATATATCTGGAGCAGCCTCTGCCCTACTCCACCCTGCCCCTGAGATGGCTGTTGCTACCTACCTATTCCTCCCACCCTTTCCCCTGGCAGCTAACAGGCCTAACCACTGAATCTGCCACTTCCCTCAGGGTCAGCCAGAAACCCTCAGACTGAGCCCCAGGGAACACAGGCATTATGGCTACACACACCTTCCAGGGGGACAAGACATATTGTGTACCCCTATGTGACAGGTACTGCTGCAGGTCCTGGGGGTACTGGATAAACAATAGAAGCCCCAATCTATATGAAAGGACCCATCTAAATAGGCTCTGAGCTCTATAACCAAAAAGGTCACCTCCAGTCTTAAAGAAACACTCCTCCTGCATGCCCAGCACTGACAGGGCTTTCAGTTATAGACAAAGAACCACCTGGCCCATTCCAATGGCCTGCTACACCAGAACCCTCTTACAACCACTTAGCTGCTACAAGCACCACTCCTCAGCTGAGACCCCACCACACCACCGCAGCCCAACATTGGAACCTTTGGATAACGTTCACCATAGGCCCTTGGGAAAGAGGAAGAGGATGATGAAGAGAGGGAAGAGGAATGGATGGATGATGGAAGAATGGACAATCAGTTCTATGAAAAGAAAGGTGATGACTGTGTCAGCGTGCATGTGAAAAACAAAAAACTGGAGGTTTCTGATGATGCACCTCAGTGGATGCTCCAAGCTCCTCCAAAAGGATGAACTGAAGGAGGAAGAAGCTGTTGTGGGTCTAGAACATGATGCTGGGTTGAAGTAACCAGTGAAGAGGGAAGAGGCTGGGTGTGCTGTATAAGCTACAAGGTGCTGTAACAATGAGCTTCCTGAGGCAGGTGATAGTCAGCAGACAACCCGCTTCCCTGCTCTGACCAAGGGCCTCAACTCACAGCCTGCGTGATCAAATGGCGGGTGCTCTTCTGGAGAACGAGAAGCGGTGTAAACTGGTTCACAGCATCCTTTCATGCTCTCCACCTCTAGGGGAGGAGGAAAGAATGAAGGGAAACTGGGGCAGCAAATCATCTCTGCCTCCCAGCACTGTCCCCAGAGACCCTCTTCTGACAGTCGAGTGCAGCATCTGCTCAAAAGAGGCAGAAACAGGTCCAAAAGGAACTCTGGGGGATGGATAAGAGCTGCAACTAACCCAAAGGTGACAGCGTTGTTAGTCCTGGGGCTAGGAGTGGTCACTGACACCCATCTATGAACAGACGTCTACTGAGAGGGGGTATGTATGGATGAGAATGAGCAAAGTGTGTGTGAGAGAGACCCCAATTCTTTCCTGAACCCTCACTATTTGCTTTTTCTGTTTCTCAGACTTTCATAAAAGGTCTGGAGGGAATAAAGGAAGCTCAAGTTAACAAAGTCAAGCATCACTGAAAAACCCCTGTGCACAAGATACTGAGCTGGGCAGGACGACACTAAGGAGAACTATACCCTGGGAAGGTAAGCTCTGACCACAGGAAAGAACTCTTACAGGAAAGGTGCAGTTAAGGGGTCAGGCTGGCTCAAAGCAGAGAGAAATCTTTCAGTTAGAAGAAGGGTCTACAAAAGGAAGCAAAATTTTACCCTGAGCCATAGAGCCCAGGTGTGGCTTCAACATTCAACAGTAGGGAGGAAGGCAGAGGGAGCAGTGTGAGCAGGGGCAAGGAGGCAAGAAGGCAGAAAGGTGTTCAAGGGGGCAAAGACAGTCTGGTGTGGCTGAAGCACTAGCAAGGTGAGCTGGAGGTGAGGGCAGAGGTTCAGAGATGTGCAGGGGGCTGGGGCAAAGGGCAGGAAGTCTTTGCCACAGTCCAGTAGAAGAGGGCCAGCCCTAGGAACTGACAGGAGGGAATGGATACTAGACTAGCCCTGAACTTGTGGGGAGGACATAGGAGAAAGGGATTGGAGAAAGAGTAATAGGCCAGGAGATTTTAACCTGCAGAAGGAAAAGCAGAATGGTTGGAACTAATTATTGAAAACACTGTAAGACTTAACAGTGTAATCAATAAGTCACAGTAGTACATAATTCAGTCCGTATTCAGTAAATGCCATCATCATCTTCTCAGAGGCCCAAACCTCAGGGTCATCCTCAAATCCTCTCTTTACGGCTATGCAACCCTTCTGCAGCAGGCAGTTAGTTCTCCCTCTGAATTTCCACCACATCCATCTACTTCTTTCCTCTACTTTGCTCATTGTTCCCCTGCCTACAAGAATTTGTTCCCAGATCTTGCTGTAGCTGAAGTGTCACCTCCTCCAAGAAGCCTTCCCTAACCACCAGCCCCCTTCTCAGTCACCATAGTTTATTGTCATCATAGCATGTTACTGTCTGTTTATATATTTATCAATGTCTCTTTCAATATTTGCCTCCCCAGCTTTTTCAGGCCTGTTCACAGCTATGTCCCCAACACCTGGAACAGCACCAAGCACACAGTAGGTACTCAATAAATATTCACGGAACTGTCCATAATGCTATTTTAGAAGCACAGGGGCCCTGTGATGTATATTGAGAGGCACATAACCCAGAGCTTTTTCCAGAAGATGCACCCAGAGACTGGGTCAGACCAAGGGCAGACACTGCCAGTGCCCAATGAATGCTCCACACGGGTGCTCTCTGGATGAGGTGACCACAGAAGGGAGAAAGAAGTCACTACCCTATGTGCAGACACTTGTCTGCAGCCTGGAAGTCGGGAGGGGTTTGCAGGGTACAGACTGATGCAATTTCCTTAGCACCAACTGCTATGAAAAACATAGCAGGTTACTTCCTACCCACCCCCCACCCCCATCAGACAACAACCAAAATCACTAGGCAGGAAGGCTGGCGCCTTTCCATTGCCCTCCCAGGCCTTCAGCTGCCCATGGGGGAAGGTGCTGGTTAGTCAGTGATCCCTTCAGAGGAGTGGGAAGCAGGGCTTTGTGCTGCCTCCTTCAGCCCCACCCATATCCTTAGCATTGATCTGCCCTGCCTCCGCCCCCATCTTATCTTCCATTCATAATGCCCCTTCACAAACAGTTCTCACTGGATTCTTACAACAGGATGCAAATATAGTCCATTTGGCAGACCAGAAAACTGAGGCCAGGCTACCCCATTAGTGGCAAAGCCAGGCCTAGAACCAGGGCTATTTCTGCTAGTCATTTACAACAGCTTCTAAAATTAAGAAATGGTAAGTATGTGAAAGTCCTTACATGGAAACGTCTTTGTGAAATGGGAACGGAACAAGGCACACGCAAGATAACACGGCCAAGCTCCTAGTTTCCGTGTTTGTTCCGCTGACTACTGGCCCCGAGCTCCTTAAGGGCAGGAGAATTGCCGAATTGACCTCTGTAACTCCGGCACGGCGCCCAGCACTTGGTCCCTGAATTGCACCAGTCTGGGCAGGGGCCCCGGCCGGTGCGACCCTCGGGAGTCTCCCCGGCTCCACCCCGGCGGATAGAACCCCTGGAGCGGGCGGAACTCTGCCCCGCAGCCTTTGGTCCAAGAGCCATCCGAAAAGTTGCCGCGTCTCCCGCATGAGGACCTGGCTCTTGCCGCCCCGCTAGGCGCCCCCAGCCGCGCCCGCTCACTTACTCGTGGTGGGCCGCCAGGTGGTTGAAGATGTAGGTGACCGGGATGGCCGAGAGGGACAGCACAAACACCCCGGTGGCCGCGGAGGCACTCATCGCCGCCGCCGCGCCGCTCGCCCTTCACCGCATCGCTCCAGGCGCCCCGCCCCGGCTTCCGGCGGCTCCCGCGCCCCTCGGCGTCGGCCCTTGCAGACGCCCGCCCCGCGCCCGGCGCCGCGCCCCCCTCACCACACCCTCAGCGGTCCTCTCGGCAGGCCAGCAGTGTACCCGGCGCCCAGCAGCGCCCGCCGGGATGTGCAGGGCAGTGGTGCAGCCTAGGGAGGCTTCTCTGTGCTCTTGCCACAGGCGCCAGGGCTCAGCGGCAAGTGCGGGACCGCGCTGAGGGGCAGTGACACCCACCGCCGGGGACAGGTGACTCCGGGGCCGCGCACTCTGCGGGAAGGCAGAGGCCCAGGCGGCGGGCGCTTTCCCCAGCCCTGGGCACAGCGGGAGCTGGTCATCTAGGAGCTGGAGAGACGCTGGGCTGAGCTGAGGGCCAGGGGAGGGTGGAGCCAGGCCCCGGGGTGTCAGAGAGGGCAAGGCCCGCGAGAATGGCCACCGGGAAGCCCACAGCCCAGAAACCCAGAGGTGCAAATACTCCTGGAATCGTGGAACTTCTCTGCCCAGCAGCTTTCAGCCAGTCGCAAGCACAGCTCCTGTATAGAGTGGAATCCCTGCGTTAAAGCAGGGATTTAAACTCTGGCTGCCCACTCATCAGCCGTTGGCCTTTATCAAGTTATTTAACCTCTCTGGGTCTTTTACCTTATCTGTGAAATGGCGATAACCTGCTCCATAATCTGATTTGGGGACTAATGGAGTTAACTTGTATAAAGTGCTTATCCTGCTCTGCTCAACATGCTCCCATATCCTGCAATCCCCCTGCCACACCACCGCCACTCTTTTCTTTTTGAATTAATATTGGCCCTGTGAGAAATGCCCTGATTTAAGAGACTAGAGCAGCATATGTTTGTATTCTAGTCAGTGTTCCTGGAAGCTAGGTTAGGACCAGGCAGCCTTCCCTAGGCCTTGCAGCGTAAAAAGAGTGGAAGACAAAGTCTGTCCTCAGAATATTGTCATATGTTTACTGATCATGGAGAATAATGAATCCTAAGTGTTGTTCTGACTGACTACTTTCTGCAGATTTCGGTAGGTCAGAAAGTTTCCTGGGACTAACCCTGGATTGGTCCAAGACAGGGGAAGGGTTAGGAACTGAGTTTTAGAGGGAGAACATGTCAGCCATGGAAGGATGTAATGCCTTGTCTTATGTCCTTAAAATTGAGAGAGAACTCAAGAGGCCATTTGACTCATTTTAGACATGAGGAAAATGAGCCACAAAGAGGCTAATGACCTATTCCAGGACTATTCAACTTTTCAAAAGTCAGCTCTCTTGATCCCCTGTCCTAGCTCTTTTTAAAGACTTCTCCAACTCTGAGCACGTAATGGTAAAACCTTGGCCCAAACTGACATTTCCACAGTTTCTTCAAGAGCTACCCCATCTGTAACCTGGACATCACCCTCAGTGAATGATCAATTGCTTTAGATCATCATTGTCTAATGAAAATATAATGTAAGCCATAAATGTGAACCACAGGTATACTTTTAAGTTCTCTAGTAGCACATTAAAAAGGTAAAAAGTGGAATTCCATTTTAGTAATATATTTTATTATGCCGGTGTACCCAAAAAGATCATCATTTCAACAAGTCATCAATATGAAATATATTGAGAGTAATGAGTTTTTTTCATTCTGTCTTCAAACTCCTTTGTGTATTTGATACAGCACATCTCAGTTCAGACTGGCCACATTTCAAACACTCAACCAACACAAGTGACTTCTATATTAGACATTACAGTTCTCCATTTCCTCCTATCATATTGACCTGACTTCAGTCATGCTCTCTGCTACTATAAGAATGAGTGTGGGCATGGTGGTGCTCACCTGTAATCCCAGCAACTCAGGAGGCTGAGGCAGGAGGATCACAAGTTCAAGTATAGCCTCAGCAACTTAGTGAAGCCCTAAGCAACTTAGAGAGATTGTGTCTCAAAACAAAAAATAAAAGGGCCTGGGATGTGGCTCAGTGGTAAAGGGCCCCTGGGGTCAATCCCCAGTACAAAAAAAAAGGGAGTGAGAAAAATCACTAATCAATTTATTTTCTCTACAGATATCCTCTGAAAGTCTATCCTGTTTCCATGGTTCTAGGAGGATACACAAAGATGAGTTACAAATTGCCCAAGAAAATAACAGTCTAGTGACACACAGTGAAGGAAAAGACATGTACAAATTGCTGTAGGAATTAAGCAATTCTATCTGGAGAAGCCCAGAAAAGCTTCAAGGAGGAGGTGAGACTTTTTAAAACCAGCCTTGAAGAATAAGCAGAAGCTGACCAAGCAGACGAAGAGGAGATGAGCTTTCCAGACAATGGAGACAGAACATGTTAAAAGCAGAAAAATGTATAACAGAGCAAATCACATCATGAACTGCCAGTAATTTGGTCTGGTTGGAAATACCAACATACAGGGTGGGAAGGGACAGGAGGTGAGGATGGAGAGGTGATCAGGAGCTCCATCTCAGAGAACCTTAAGTTCAGGAAACCATTTTAGATTTTATAAGTAGGAGGAGGGGCTGATTGATCAGAGTTGCATCTTTCAAGTTCTGTCTTTAAAGCAACTGCTATGAACCATGGCTTACAAGGAAGAGAGACAAGAAGCAGGAAGAAAAAATAGGAAGCTACTACAGTTGTTCTTGGAAAATACGATAGAACCTAAACCAAAGCAATGACAATGAGTAAGAAGAGAGGATAGGAATTGGTGAAAGTTGGGAGGAGGACACTAGAGATGAGTTTGGTTTTAGACATGTTGGATTTTCAGTACTCCTGTAGCTTCCAAGGAAAAGCTGTCCGATAAGCAATTGGGAGTGTCAGTTTGTGGCCCCAAGAGAGGCACAGGCTGCAGGTACAGGGTTTGGGGTCATCAACATAGAGGCAGGACTTTAAATCAAAGAAATGGGTAGATCAAAGAGAATGGTGAACAGGAGTCACTTGAGAGGGTTCAGTGAGCATTGTCACCAGCAGAGTAGCCCCTGGGTATCTGACAGAAACATCCAGCATCCCAGCACTGAGAGTTCCTTCCTTAGAACCCATCAGGGACCCAAAGTTTTCATATATTGTGACATACATATTGGAGTTATATGACTTTTGTTTTAGCTGGCTTCTCTTAATGCTTAAAATATAAGTGGCCAGAATTTTTGTAGTTATTGAGAAGAGTGTTTCATTCCACTCTTCACTGAGAAGAGTGGAACATTCCTTGGGTTTGTGGGTAGGTCATAAATACAGTGAATATAGACTTCTTCTGCAACAGTATAGTACTCTATAGATTAAACAGCAATTCCATTGACATCTCCTGTAATCCTCACAACAATGGAGGAATATTGACTCATTAATAAATGAAGAAATCAGTGCTCAAAGAAGTTGACTGCCTTGCTCAAGGTCAAAGAGCTAAGAAAAGAAAGGAAAACTTGAATCCAATTCTCCTGACTTGGAGTCACTTGTACTCATGGTGCCACAGTGACCGGCAGCTGCTCTGCTTGGCACTTTAAGAATTGATGGGTGGGGGCTGGGGATGTGGCTTGGTGGTAGAGAGCTTGCCTTGCATGTGCAAGACCATCCGTTCATGTCCTAGATTTGCCTAGTTGACTCACTGCTCAGTGGGTCTGGAGGTCTGCTTATATGTGGCTTTTTAAAAAGGCATTCAGACAATAAAGATGTTTGGGTTTTGATTTTTTTTGTTTCGTTTTTTGGGTTTTTTTTTTTATAACAATCTCACAAGCCACTAAGTCTAATATTGTAACATAACCAATCACCAAATTTAACTCCAAGCTTCCTGAAAGCAAAATCAGAAACATAGGGAGCTGTATACTCATCACTGTATGCCCATAGGGAGCTGTATGCCCATCACCATTTTTGTAGCATCCATTCAAAATAATTGATTAGTGAGGAATTAAATCGAAGGCCCCCCTCACTGTGCCTGTTTCTGCCATGGAGAAAAAGTGAAAGCAGAACTTGGAATAACTTGGTCACATGAGAAGTAGGAACTAACAAAGTGCATTGCAGGGTATGGACAAAGTAGCTCCAATGAGTGTTCTTCTGAAAGTAGAAGTCAGCCCACTTTTTCCTCTTTAATACCCTCAGGCCTTGGGCCTTCTCTTTTCCTCTCTTCACATGAGTCATTTCCACTTTTTATCCTTCTTCTGATCAAAGCTCTGTGTTCTTATGAAAGCCTACATGCTGTGGATGAATGTGCTAGAGGCAATCAGACTGTTCTTTGGGCTGTATAGGGACAAAGCAAATGACCTGAGAGTGATCAGGCCAAGGATATTATGTTTTAGTGAGTATGTCACTAGGATCATGTTGGGAGAAGGGAACAGGGAAGGGCTAGCCCACCCCACCAAAAAAAATGAATTATAATGCTACTGGAAGAATCTCTCTATGCATGGGTCTTCCTAACTCTTTTCACTAACCATGAATGGGCTGCAATTATTAACATAGATTTTATGGGGGGTAAAGGTGCTGTGTGTGCAGTTCCTAACACAATGCCAGGCATAGAAGGTAGGTGCAATTAATGTTAACTGTTGGGGGAGAAAGAAGAGAGGAGGAAACCATGTAGAGGGAGGAAGGAGGGAAAGAAAAATAGGGAGGGGGAAGGAAGGAGTGCAGGAGGAAACCAGTAATGAGAATAAAACAAAAGAAAAAGTAGAGTGTAAAATGTTTTTCAAAGGTCCTGTGCAATTGCCAGAGGAGGTCTGCAATTTCGTCCTGGGTTACCTAGCAACCAAAGCAAGAAGGGAAACATAATCACTTATAACATTTATAGTGTCCATAAGATTAAAAACAGAGCAGTTGCTCGGAAAAAATCTCCTCTGGCTCCTCTTAAAGGGAACACTGTATCCTATAGACTTTCCTCAGCAACATTCCTACATAAATATAGAATCAAATTCTGAACAGTTGTCCTCCAGTACATCCTCAATGCAGGCGACTGGCGTTTTTCCAAGTGCCACTCGGTAAACTCAAGCGCTCAAAACAATTTCATGGAGAAAAGAACTCTCCGAAGATTTTACTTTGTTCAGTGATTTTATTAGAATGGGACAGCATCACCAAGCAATTTTAACTTTCTCCTGTTGAGGCATCATCTCCTAGTCTTTCCCAACAGGGCACACTAAAAATATTTTTCTCACATGCCAACTTAAACCTACCTGCCCACTCTGATAAAAGGAAATTGATGAATATCCTTCAAGCAATGCTCTATGCATATTATTTCATGAAATAAAGTTTTAATACAAATGAGATGATAGAGGATTTGAAGTTATGACAGATGACAAGAAGAAATGTTCTATGTTGATAAGTAAAGACAGAACATTATGGTGTGAGAAGGAAACAGATGGAGAATAATTTGACATTCTGTATGAAAAGTGTGAGCAGAGACAAGGATTAAATCAAAATCCAAGGTTGCCATAATGTTCAAATTGCCCCTGAGGCATACAAAAAAAGGATTTCATATATTCAGATTTATTTAGACAGAAGAATTGGAGACAGATTGAGGGCTTCCTTCAAATACACACACACACACACACACACACACACACACACACTTTTTTTTAAAGAAGAACAATATGATTCTTGAAAAAGAACAGGGTACTCTTAGTAGACCAGAAAGTTTGAAGGATACCCAGAATATTGTGATAACTGACCCCAAAGGAGCCATACTTCCCCAATAACTTTAGATTTGGCATGTAACGTATTGTTACCAAAGAGATATTACCAGATTTAAACAGAAGCCTGTAAGTGTTTGTGCATTCAGGGTTTTTTCTTTTGGAATGCTCCTTAGATAAAGATCTATCCCGGTTACCATGCTGTGAGGAAGCTCAAGCAGCTATGAGAGAGACCAACATGGAGAACGGCCTCGCTGACAGCCTCAGTGAAGTTCCCAGATATTCACCAGGATCAATAATCAACCATGAGAAGAGGTTATTTTGAACCTCCCAGCTATCCCAACACTTAACATCACATGAAGCAAAAGCAAAAACAAAAAAGCAAACAGAAAAAAATCTTCCTGATGTCATATACCCTTGTAATCCCAGACTCAAAAGGCTGAGGCAGGAGGATCACAAGATTGAGGTCAGCCTAGGCAATTTAGCAAGACCTTATCTCAAAATAAAAAATAATAAGGGCTGGGATGTAGCTCAGTCAGTGGAGTGGTTCGATCCCCAGTACCACAAAAATAAATAAATAAATAAATAAATAAATAGAAAGTTTAAAAGAGCAGGGGATAAAAGTCTCAGAAATCTAGTATCTGTCTCATTAGGAAAAACAGAGAAAATACCAAATGAAATAACAGAATTTTAGGTTTTTTGGGGGGTTTTTTGGGGGGTTTTTTGTTACTGGGGATTGAACTCAGGGGCACTCAGCCACTTAGCCACAGCCCCAGCAATTTTTTGTATTTTATTTAGGGAAAAGGTCTCACTGAATTTCTCAGGGCCTCACTAAATTGCTGAGGCTGGCTTTTGGCAAAGTTTTTTTTTTTTTTTTTAATTTGTGATCCTCTTGCCTTAGCCTCCCAAGCTGCTAGGAATACAGGCATGTGCCACTGTGCCCAGCAACAGAACATTTTTGTTGTTAGCTTGGAGAAGTTTGAATCTTCAAGACTGAAAGGGTCCAATGAACAAAATTAAAGAAAAAATACAAACTTTGCCCACTAGCATTCCGAGTTCCCCTTGCCCTAGTCTACTAATTTCTTTATTTCATACCATTTTTCTCCTGCTAGCCTACTAACAACTTTCTTATGTGTGATGCACATTAATTTAACCTGTCACCCCTGCTATGCTATGAGCTCCACCAGGGCAGGAATCTTTGTCTCATTTGTTCACTAATGAAGCCCAGTACATTTTTTTGTTTGGGGTACTGGGGATGGAACCTGGGGCAGTTTACCATTAAGCTACATCCCCAGCCCTTTTTATTTTTTATTTTGAGACAGGGTTTCACTAAGTTGCTTAGAGCCTTGCTATGTTGCTGAAGCTGGTCCCGAACTTGTGATCCTCCTGCCTCAGCCTCCCATGTCTCTGGGATTACAGGTGTTCACTTCTGCGCCCAGCTGAAACCCAGTACTTTGAACAGTGCCTAGTACCCAGAAATCATCAGTAAAAATCTGTCAAATTGATTTAAAATCTAAACACATCCTGGCAAAATTTCATAACTCCCATCTTAAACAGGAAATACTCAAATATTTCCAATTTCCTATTAAAGAAAACAAGAGACAGAATAGTTGCCCAACATTGGATCCTGGAAAACTAAGAGAAACATCTTCATAGTTAGCAAGGAAACAAATCTTGGAACTAGAATTCTAAATCTTGCCAAACTATCAGTTTTTTGTGACTGTAATAATAGGGCATTTTCAGATATACAAGAACTCAGGATGTTAATTATCCATGCAGTTTACTTTTCTGTAAACGGTGGGATCTTGAATAATGAATACTCAGACAATAAGAATTCTGTGTATGGCAATGGACTTTTATTAAGTCATAAGAAAAAATGAAATTATGTCATTTTCAGGAAAATGGATAGAATTGGAGAACATTATGTGAAGTGAAATAAGCCAAACTCAGAAGGACAAGGGTTGTATATTTTCTCTCATTTGTGGAAGCTAGAAAGGAAAAAGGAAAAGAATGGTGGGGAGATCTCATGAAAATCAAAGGGAAATCAGTAGAGTAAAGGAAAGAGACCCAGGGATGGGGGCAGGAAGAGAGAGAAAGGGGAAATACTGGGGAATAAATGTAGGTCAAATTATACTGTTATATTGTGTGCATGTATGAATACATAAAAATGAAGTCCACCATTATGTATAACTATACTGCATCAATAAAAATATGGACAAAAAAGAGTTTTGTATATAAGAATATCGACTATCACCTCCATGCCTCTCTCGCTGGTTCACCACTTCCTTGACTCTAGTGTGGGCAAAATAAGGCCTAAAGGTAGGAAGTAGAAAAGAGAAGTGGGAAAGATGACATAGAATGAGGATTAAATAAACTGTATACCCTAACCAGCCTCCAAGTGTTGGAGAGCTAACTGAGTCCACACCCAAATCATCAAATTTAAAATTAATTCATTCCGTAGACATTTATTTATTGAGAAAATACAATGTTTTTCCTCCTGTACTAAGAAGGATGAATATAAAAAATGGAAGGGTGAATAAGTTACCAACTCATTCATAATTGACAGGGGAGGGAGTCAGACATGTAGATAAATGATCACAATCACAGCTGTGCTTGAAAAGTACAAACAAGTGTGAATAAGTTTCAATGCGTACAGGAGGGGAGGGAATATCTATCCTCACCCATTATTAGGTCCATGGTCAAGGCATCTAAAACAAAAGACAGAGTAACAAGAGAAAAGCATATGGATTTATTCAATATAAGTTTTACATGGCACAGGAGTCCTTAGAAATGAAGACTCAAAAAAAGTGGGGGGAAACCCATGTATTTTTATGCTAAATTTGATTTTTTAAGTGGACAGTTGTGGGAAAATATGAATGGATAAAAGGAGTATGATCTAGTGGTAACCAGCTGGGAGGAACTTAAAAGGACTTGCTTGCTCAGATTCTTTTCAGCAGTTCTGTGTCTTTAAAGACAATGATATCCATTTTCTCTATTATAGGGAGGGCACCTCAAGAATGAAGGTTTTATGACCTGCTTCAGGGGCACAGGGTGAGAAGGGATGAGAATGACTTTCCTATTTCTGTTGTTTTCTTAAATGCCAAGATGCTGTATTTGGGAGATAGCATGTCCTGAACCCTTGGGGAGGCAAGCATGTCAGAGAAGGTGATCCCTGAAGGACTAGAATAGAGAGGGCCATGTGAAATGGCAGAAAAGTTAAAATACTGTGTAAGCTAGGAACTTCCACCCACACACCTGAGGAACTGAGACTAGTAAAAATTTTAAGTAAGAGGAGAGTCATGCTCATCTTGGCCATCAGCCATTTTAGTACCTTACTGGCAGATATGCAGAGAATGAGCAGGTATGAAATAGACAACAGAGATAAGAAGGACAGTCATCTAAGCAAAAAAACAAAGGGCTCTCCAACTGGTACAACTAAGTGAGAGTGGAAGAGGGCAGTTAGGAAACAGAATCCTAGAGTTTGGTGATTAATTGAATGTGAAAGGCATGAACCAGAGAATTTAGGAATAACAGTTGGGAGAAGGAAAAGCAAACAGAACTAAGGGGACCAAAATCTGAGATATATGGAAGTCTATTAGGGTTTTTCTCTGAGATCTGGAGATAGGGACCTCCTTCCTTGTGCTTGCTGCTGCCCAAATAAAATCAAGTTTTATAAACTAGTAAGGAAAGGAGAAAAAACTATTGGGTGATAGTTGTAAGATAAAGATCTATTGTATGCTTAACACATTACATTCCATGTTTCTCTTGATCCTCAAACAAGTTTACAAGGTTCTGTTTCAACTGGGAACACAGAGTTGAGTAATGACTGCATCACTGGGAACACATGGAGTTACAAGTAATCAAATGCATGGTTTAAGCAAAAAGACATTTTAAAATCTGACATAACAAAAATCCTAGAGAAGGGTTTCCATTTTAGCTGCAGTGATTCAAGGATGTCATTAGGAACCTCACCTCTTTATGTCTTCCTAATCCCCAACTTCAGCATGTTAGTTTTCCACCCTTAAATTTGTTAACACAAAATTTTTCCCTATCTGGGCTTTTGTCTTTAACTGGACTACAAAATCTATCCTAAAAGTCAACTCCCATACACTTAGATTTCAGTGGCCACAACTGATCACATGTCCAGTTTAAAACCAACCACTAGCAGAGCAACAGGAAAGGCTTAGACCAATCATGGCTTTTCTCTGAAAATGGGGAGAGGTCCTCCTTCCTTGCGCATGTTGCTTCCCCAATAAAATTAGGTTCTAAACACTAAGAAAGGAGAAGAAATAACTGTCAGGTGATGTTTATCAGTCATATTTCCAACCTCTGGAATATCCAAGGAGAGGGGACAAAAAGAAAAAAAGAAATGATCAAGGTCAGTCTCCTAAATACTTCTTAATGGTGTTTATACTCAGAAAAGTAACAAACAGGTTTTATTTATGCACAGCATTTACCAAGTTGTTCTGTTTGAGTAATCAATGTAATCATACCTGGACTGTATGCATTTAAGGGACCTAGCCCATTGGAAAGCATTAATGTCAGCTAGTCATTGCATAATGTAAAGGTATTTCCTGCTCTGTGTGGAACTGATGTCCTGCATCACTGCACTCCTATGTTGCTGGATGCAGCAGGGGCACAAGTCTGTAACTCAGAGACTTGGGAGGCTAAGGCAGGAAGATCATGAGTTGGAGGCCACCCTTAGCAACTTAGCTAGGCCCTAAACAGCTTGGAGAGACCCTGCCTCAAAATAAAAAACAAAAAGGGCTGGGGTGTAGCTCAGTGATGGAGCACCCCCAGGTTTAATTCCCAACACCACCACAAAAAAAAAATTACTAGAAAGAAATTGAATAGACAACAAGGGAACTAAACTCATAGAGCAACGGTGGAAAAACTAGCCTTGAAAAGAAAGGGAGTTTCTGAGGCTGGTGGGAAAAGGATAAGCAGACCTACTTACAGCTGGGCTGATCTAGTTCCTGTTGGCTGGGAAATGAGTAGAGATGGACAAAGTTAAATGAAATGAGTTCACATAATCAGGCCTAGTCTGTATTTATTTCCCTGCAACCAGAGAGGCTGCATATTCTAATGATGTAGTTTTTGAAACCTAATCTGATGCTTTGAATTTCATTTCTGGCCATGACATGTTTTTCGTGGAAGATCATATTTATGTCACTGCAGCAGAATCCCAGCAACTGTGCTCAGTCTGCATGGCTATTTAAAAGATTCAGAATATGCGGGACAGATAATTCCAGCTCCTGAATGTCCTTGGAGTCCTAATAGTGTTAGGACTCCTAATATTATAACACAAAACAGCCTTATAATGTGACATAAATTGAAATAATGTTAGTTATTTATCTTAGTTTTGACTGCATCAAGATCATGAAAGAGCTAACATAAAAGTACAACTGGACTATTAAAATAGATTTAAGAAGGAAAAATCACAATTATGACAAAAATTTGAACAACAGAAATTGCAGAATGTTTGAGACACCATATTAAAAAATCAAAAGCAAAATCAAATTACTACATCCACATAAGGTAGAACTTAGGAAAAGGGTAGTACAAAAATTGCTAGTTAATATTTAAATTGGTTCAGTTCTTTGAGTAATTGCTAGTATTTATTAAGCATTTGTTCTACATTTATGAGTATATTAATCTAATTTTTATTTAACTTTCTGAGATAGATCATGTTATTATTCTTGTCCTCATTTTCTAAATAAGGAAACTGGAGCATGAAAAGATTAAGTCAATTGATCAAGGTCATGAAGCAAATTAATGTCCCAGTTGTAATTCAAAACTGGGCAGACTGACTTCAAAGCCCTTTCTCTTAACTAGTACTCTACCAGCAGGTCTCAAACTGGTCTCAGGACCCCTCAATATGCTTGGTCTTTACATTCCATTCTTTACATTCTTAAAAATTACCAAGTGTTTTCATGATAAAAACACTCAACAAACTAGAAATAGAAAGCAACTATCCTCAACATGAAAAAGAACATTTTTTTAAAAACACAGCTAACATAATGGTGAAAGACAAAAAAAATTCCCCCTTAAGTCAGGAATCGAAGGTGTAGGGTGATATGGCTATACCATCTGTGGTCCCATGCATCACCAGGGTTGATTCAGCTGATCTGACTAGGTTGGTGTCCCCTTCCTCCCACAGCATTCCATGTGGGTCCCTCCCGAATCTGCAGGCTCAGATGAAGAGGACTTCCCAGAGAGAGGAGGACCATTCTTCCATCAAGTGCATATGAGTCCTGCACTCCTCTGCTAGAGCTTCCAAACAAACCAACTTTCACCACCACTTAGCTCCGACTTCTGACCAGAGTACTTAGAGGGAAAAAGAAAAGAAAGAAAAAGAAAATCAGTCATATAAATTGAAAAGAAGGAAGTAAAATTATCTTTATTGACAGATGATATGATTCTACATATAGAAAAATCCCAAAGAATGCACATAAGGAAATTATTAGAGCTAATTAATGAATTCAGCAAAATTGGAAGATACAAGATCAATGTACAGAAATGTGTTGTATTTCTCTATACTAGCAATGGGCAATCTGAAAATAAATTTTTAAAAATTCCATTTATTAATAGCTTCAAAAGAATAAAATACTTAGGAATAAATTTAGGGAAGGAGGCATAAGATTTATATGCTGAAAAACTACAAATCAGAAGAGAAAGAGGAAGCACTGGGACCTGAAATAAAGCAAATTAAATTCCATGAATGTATGATTATGTCAAAATGAACCCTACTATTATGTATAACTTTAATGAACTAATAAAAGCATTTTTTAAAAACTACAAAACATTGATAAAATTAATAAATATCTAAATAAATGCAAAGATATCCTGGGTTCATGAACTGGAAAACTTAATATTGTTCAGATGGCAATACTACCCAATATGAGCTACAGACTCAGTGCAATTCCTTTGTATATGCCAATGATATTTTTTGCACAAATTGAAAAGCTGATTGTAAAACTGATAAGGAATTCGCAGGGGGCCGTTTAGCCAACAATCTTTTTTTGTGGTTGGGGGTACCAGGGATTGAACTCAGGGGCACTTGACCACTGAGCCACATCCTCAGCCCTATTTTGTATTTTATTTAGAGACAGTTCTTGCTGAGCTGCTTAGTGTCTTGCTGTTGCTGAAGCTGGCTTTGAACTTGAGATCCTCCTGCCTCAACCTTCCGAGCTACTGGGATTACAAGCATGTGCCACAATGCCCAGATTAGCTAACAATATTTTTATTGTTTTTTTTTTTTGTAGTTATAGATGGGCAGAATGCCTTTATTTTATTTATTTTATGTGGTGCTAAGGATCAAACCCAGTGCTTCACATGTGCTAGGCAAGTGCTTTGCCACTGATCTACACCCCAGCCCTCAGTCAACAATCTTGAAAGAGAAAACTAACATTGGCCTATTCACATTTCCCAATTTTGAAAGTACAGAAATTAAGAATCCAGTCAGATACATGTGTGTGTGCGTGTCTGTGTGTGTGTATACATACATCTCTACATAAAATTTGAATTTGTGGAAACTTTAGCTGTACTGTTAACCTTGGAAAAATTATCCCAATTTACCATGTTTTGTAGGCATTATGCAGAAATTAACAGTCATCTAAGTCTGGAAACGTTAAACAATTTTTTTCCATTCGTACAGGGTAATACACTATGTTAATTATGTAAGGTCTTATCTATGTGGGTTTGATTACAGAAACTAAAATATTCTCTAAATTAAAAAAAGAATCAAGTCAGTGTGATACTGGCATAAAAATAAACATATGGATCAATAGAAAATAATTAGAAATCCAGAAATAAACCCAAACATCTGTGGTCAATTGATTTTAAACAAGGGTACCAAGACCATCCAATGGGGAAAAATAATCTTTTTCAACAAATGGTGCTGGACAACTAGATATCCAAAATATTTTGCTTCATTCTAGCAAAAGAATGAAGATCTCTGCCTCATACTATATACAAATATTATCTTTAAATGGATCATTGATCTAAATATAAGAGCTAAAACTATTAAGCTCTTGGAAGAAAACATAAGGGTAAATCTTTATGACTTTGATTTTGGTAAGAGATTCATGAAAAGGATGTCAAAAGTTATCAGACCAACTGACATCATCAAAATTTAAAAAATTTTATGTATCAAATGACACTACCAAGAAAGCAAGAAAGCAACCTGCAGAATGGGAGAAAATATTTGCAAACCATACATCCGATAAAGTTCTAGTATCCAGAATATATAAATAACTCTTAGAACACAACAGTAAAAAGAGACAAACAACTCAATTGAAAAATGAGCAAATGACTTGAATAGACATTCTCCAAAGAAAATATAAAAATAACTAATAAGCAAATGAAAAGATGATCAATAGAAAAAAGCAGAATTCTCTGCTTCTGCATGCAATTTATTGCAATATCACAAGTCATCTGGCCTTTGGAAAACCCCACTACAAATTATTGAGAGAATGAGAAGAATCAGAGCTGGGCATGTGTATCCCTGTGGTGACTGAGGCAAAGGCAAGGTGGCAGTCAACCTCATCCCACATTGGCAATGCCACGGCAGCAATTCAGCAGATAACTCTTGAGGCAAACCTCCCACCAAATGCAGTCTAGGTACTTAACATGTGCTGGCATGAAGGTTGCAATACCCTTGGTGCTCAACCATCATCATGGCTTGAGCAGCCAGCCTAAGGGAAGAGGAGATCCCTGACTCACTTTCCCTGGCCCCAGCCAGGTGCAATGTCCAGATTGCTGAAGAGAGGGGGACCCTGCTACTGGTTGGAGTAGAAAAATGATTGTGAAAAATTAGTTTTTCATTTGCTTCCCAAAATGTGCTCCCCTAATATCCTTCACCTCCATTCTCTCTATTGGAAAGTCCTAGAAACAACAGTGAATGATAAAGAAATTCACTTCTCTAAAGGCCAGTTTCTGGATTCTAAATACATTTCTTAATAAGGAAACTAAGTTTTTTTAAAAAAGGACTTTTTAAAGTCTGGAACAGAAGGTGTACCTCTTGAACAAAACAAGGAAGCTCTCAATGACTAGAAATGCTATAGTTTGGGTCTTATATGTCTCCCAAATGTCCATGTGCTACAGGATTGCTCCCCAGAGAGATGTGATTGGGAGGTGATGGAGAATTTAAAAGGTTAGATCATGTGGGGATTACCCTTGAAGGGGATTGTGGGACTGTGGCCCCTTCCTCTTCTTCTCTTTCTCTTCCCAACCATGAGGTAAGCAATTTGCTCCACCACACACTTCCACCATGATATGCTGCTTCACCACAGTCCCAAAGCAAGAGGGCTAATTGATCATGAATTGGAAGTTTTAAAACTGTGAGCTAAATTAAACTTTTCCTCTTTATAAGTTGATTATCTCAGGTATTTGTATAATGACAGAAATTTGACAAGCACAGTCATTGTATCAAAACCTAGGGCCTAGAACAATGTCTAGCAATTAAAATGCCTAGACACTGAAAGTGAAAACAAGCCCATTTGTATGTGTGGAATAGTAAATACAGAGCAGTATTTGTTATCTGCGGGGTTTTTTGGTATAGAAACACGATGCCAAGGAATGTCTAATTATAGTCCATCTCAATACTTGGCTATTCTATCTCAACTAAATGGCTATTGTTTGGGTAGGTGAATAGATGATTGGATGAGAAATAGAGTGAAAAAGTCAGGGAAATGATCAAGTTGCTTTACTAATAATTAAACTGTAGCATGGACAGTTGGCAATGCCTAGAGCTTTCCTTTCAAATTCTATTAGAATATCTAGAAAAATTCCTTAAGTGAACTACTTTTAGCAGCAACAGAGGTCTAACAATTTGGTAAAATCAAGGGGTAAGAAAAGAGCAAAAGAGAACTACAAATGAAGTCACAAAATGTTCGAAATAATGAAGAAATGCTCCTTCATTTTTCTTAAAGTGATAGAAACTTACCAGGTCCCATTCATTAGGTGACAAGGAAAAAATGTATTTTAGTCTGTTCTAGTACAATAAGTATGAGGTAGGAAGGTAGCTGATCCCTTTGAACAAGGCTGTTTCATGGACAAAATGCTCAATCTCTCAGAGTCCACCTTTCTTCTCAAGTTTTTCTCTCAGGTGGCAGCTGGGTAGGCTGGAAGGGGCCCATGTGAACTCAGGAATTATGGGAGATAGATGGCTCCCTTGGCTTCATGCTAGCCCATGGTATGTACAGGTTGGTGATGGCTGAGGTGCAATTGCTCCTGTTCCTGGTGCTCTGATGTCCACAGATGATCTCTGTAGGTGGTCTAACCTGCAGCCCAGTTTTATTTCTCTCAGTCAGAGGCTGAGGGCAGCTGGCTCATCCTCATTTTGGTTTTCTCTGACCCCAGGAGCTCCACTGAATCACTGCCACGTTGTCCATGAAGCCTGTAACTAGAAGGTTCAGGCAAGGGATCACCTTACCTCCACCCAGTGGAACCATGGCAGGGCTACTAGCTCTCAATTCTGCATTCTTGGGAGCTAAAAGAGGTTCAGGAGTGAGTGCCATCCTGGTCGCCCTGATTTTAAACCAATCACCTTGAGAAGGAGGCCTAATGTCCACTCTCTTTTGCTCTGGGAAGATAAACTTCCTAAATTAAAGAGGGAAGCCTGCAAGGGAACATTGAGAAGGAAATAAAATTCGTTAGTTTATTGTGTACAAAATTATTATCATCATTACCCAAACAAGCAAAAAGTAATCTAAGGACAATGATGGTAAGAAGCAACAAGGAAAACCTCTTGACATTTCAAAGAAATTCAAGAATTTGGGGAACAAATCTCCAAAATTATTTTGAACTCTATTGAAGTCTAAAATATACACAGAAAAGTAAATGGATCCTAATTACATAGTTCAGTGAACTTTTTAAAAAGTAGGTAGCTTTTCATCTCTTTATGAAGAGATGCTCAACATAGAGAGGCATCACCCCCACAGCAAAACCCAGACCAGAAACAGAACATTAACTGTTCAGAAGCCCACCTCTTATTATTTCCAATTCTAACATAGATTAGATTGGTTGGTTTGTTTTGGTGCTGGGGATTGAATCCAGGCTAAACACGCACTGTACCACTGACCTACAGCCCAACTTGTGTTTGAACTTTAAAATATGTGGAATTACATAGTGCATATTCTTTTGAATTTGACTCCTTTTATTCAATATTATATTTGTGAGATTCATCTATGCTGTTCCAAGAAGTAGGTTTTTCTTTCATGGCTGAGTGGTATTCCATTCAGTGAATCTACAATGATTTCTATTCCTATTCTACTGAGGATGAACACTTCAATAGTTTCTAGTTTTTTGTTTATTACAGATAGTATTACTGTGAACATTCCCAGACATGTGTTTGGTGAACACTTGTACATATTCCTGTTGGATATCCTTAATAGTAGAATATAAATCATGATTATGTGTATGTTCATCTTTAGACAATAATGAAAAGCAATTTTCCAAAAGGGTTGCATCAATTTACATTCCCACCAAGAGAGTATGAGCATTCTTTTTGTTCTGCATCCTTTCCACCACTTCTTATCGTTAGCTATTTAATTTGTAGTCATTGTGATTCTGGCATAGTGTTACCTAATTCTGGTCTTAATTTGCATTTTCTTTATTACTCATTACATTAAACTTCTTTTTGTGTACTTATTGGCCATTTGCACAATCTCTTTAATGAAGTGCTTGTTCAAGTTCTCTTGTCTATTTTCTATTGGGTTGGCTTCCTTTTTATCAGTTTTCAAGTTCTGGTTGCTAGACCTTTGTCCCAAATATGTATTGCATCACACCAAGATGTTTTTAGGTCTGCAAAGTCAAGAAAACTTAATAAATTTTTAATTTGCCTCCAAATTATGTTATTATATTGTGTGCATGAGAAAACCCTACCAAAAATATACAGTAAAACAGGAAAAATGCCTTAACTCCTACTGTAAGGATGATGCTTTCTTTACATGTAGTATAATTCATCAGTTCTAACTGTAAATTTGTTCCCATTTTAACATCTCTGAGTCATATACTCTATTTAAAAACAAACACTTGATAAAGTTCTTACTGTGTGCCAGGCACTATTCTAGGGGGTTTTATGATATTATCTTATTTAATCTTCATAATAGCACCATAAAGTATATAATCTGTATCTTACAGCTAAGAAAAGTAAGGCATAAGAGGCAAGCAATTTGCCAAAAGTCACACAACCAATAAGGGGTGGGATCAGGATTCAAACCTAATTAAATGGCTCCAAAGCATGCGATCTTGTGCTGTGTGTTATTCTGCCTCTGCAGTTTGTCAGATGAAACCAAGGTGAATTAAAATGAAATTTTTGAATGAGACAATTGTTAAAAATAAAAGATAAGTTAATGGGAAGAGGAGGAGCAGAAGGAGGAGGAAAGAGAATGAAAGAGCAGAAAAGTGATAGACAAAGATAATAACTTCAATACTTCAGTAATTATGCTTATTGCTATCATCCTGGCATCTGAATCATCAATTGTCCTCAGAGTGCCCCGACTCCTATTTCTATTTAATTAACAAATCTGTCTCCCCTCCACACTTCTGTTTATTTGACAAGCCCCTTGACATACTTGAATCTAGTTAAGTATTCTAACATTTAGTTCAGCTCTATTAGCCCAAAAGAATGCATACTCTTATGGAGTCAGAAGAAAGTTGGAGATTTGGGGGATCCTGTGACAATTTTGTAGGATCTGAAGTTTTCTAGAAAAACAGTAGGAGGGAAATAAAGATAAATCATGACCAGGGCCCTGGAGTCAGACAGTGCAACAGATATTTGGGTTAAGAAACCAAGGCTATTTGGAAGCTTCCTCCATTTATCTCTAGAAAGTGGGATCAGATGGAATATTATTGCCTGAAGGAACCTATGAGATAGGAATTTTCTGCTTCCTCAGTCCAAAAGGCACAGATAGACTGTACTTCCTGGTCCTGCCCACTAGTTAAATGCATGAGGGAAAAGGTTCCAGGAATCTGTTTGAACACTTAGATGGGTGACAGACAAAAATTATTTATTAGTTGTTAAATAAATTATCATTTCAAGCCCAGAGGAGTGGCTCCTAGGTGAGCCAGAAGAGAGACTCTAACATGGAAATGAGGCACATTTCAGAAGAGCTAATGGGCTGAGAGAATTCCACAGGACACGGTCAACTAAGAAGTCCCTTTTTCTCCTCTTCTTGAAGAAACCTCTGACCAGTTAGTGATGGGAGTTACATGAAGAGAAGAGAATCCCTCAGAGAAGGATAAAGAAGAGGCACTGGACTCACTGAGCATCCAGGTCTGGTCCAGGGGATCGTCCAGGCAAGAGTGGCTGAGAGGTTCTCAGGGAAACTGTCTGGCTGTGGCCTGAGGGGATGTGAAAACTGAAAGGCAGGGGGAAGAAGAAACGGAGTAGCTCAGTCTTGTTTGAGTACTGAAGCAATGTGCAACATGGGGGAGGTTAGTATAGTGGGGGCAGGGAGTTTTTAATTCCTGGGGCTATGCCTCTGGGAAAGACTTCTCAGAAACTCTTGACCCTGGAGATGGAGGAATGTAGATTTTCAGAGTTTAGGTCAAAGTGTTACTTCTCAAAAAAAGGTGAAGTGTGGGAGAAAATGACCCTACGGGTTCAGAGATCTTAGAAATAAGACTCTCTTCTGTGTTATCACGGTAGTTTGGTAGAGGCTGGGATTGGTTCAAGATCTATAAGAAAGAGCAATCTTGGGCCCTTGTCACTTTTACTTCTCCGTTCCTCTCCAAAGCTACAACTGGGGTCACAGGCATAATTGCAGCCTTAAGAGAAGAGGGTATTATTTTTCACAAGCTTATCTGCCTCTGCAGGACACGTGAGTCTTTTTCTGCCTTTAGCTTCTTGACCTTAGCTTCTATTTATACCTACGATACTCATCCTTTCAAATAGAGGGTAATCCAATAGCAGCTATATTTTGAGGCACTCCCTGAAATATAAAAATCATAAGGGCTTAAAAATTGCTTTTGAAATGTCTTCTCTTTTTTAGCACTAAATTATTTTCCAAAATAGATATTCTCTTCCTCCTTTCTCCTAACTTCCTTTTCTAGAGTTTTACTAATTTTTTTTTGCCAATAGATCTTTTTCTTACAAGTCCTCACATTTGTTCTAATTATAAACTAGCACACATGGTGACATATATTACTTTCCTAGGCTGGATTCCAGGAAGCAATGACAAGCAAAGAAAGAGCTCAATAAGAAAGCTGAATTTAGTCTAGGGTATGGAAAATTGTTGTATTTTTTTAGAGAAATCCAGCAGAGAGCAAAACAAGTTTTATTTCTAGGGGAACAGGCCTCAACAGGCTTCCCTCTCCTGCTGAACTATAAGCTTCTTCAGTGCAAGTAACACGTTCTAGCCATCTTTGTAGTCTCACCTCTAGTTCCTTGCAATGAGTTCTGAATTGAATTAAACTGCATTGAGTGAAAAGAAAAGTGATACCTAACAGGATTTCAGAGAAGGTCAAAGAAATAAATTGCATCTTATGGCATAGACATGCCTGGTGTCCCTGCTAGAGCTTACCAGGTAGTAATTCAAATTTTTTGTAGTCTCCTCTTATAAAAAAAAAAATCCAACCTCTTTCTTTCCCTCAAATTAAAAAAAAAAGTAATATAAAGTGGGGAAATCACTCATACTCCTACCATACTGTAATATATAATAACAGTGGTTATATTTTTTCAGTTATGTATGTATGGAAAGTCCAGGTCTTTACAACAAAATGGTAAACTCTGAATCCACAGGACAAAATGGTATGCTATACATCCTTTTTTGTAGACTGCTCTTTTCACTGAGCAGTATGGGTTGAGAACACTTTGTCAGGTAAATAAATCTCCTTTCAATAGATGATTATTGCTCCATCATAATAATAATATATTTTTTTATAATGCTTGGGATCAAATCCAGGGCCTCCTGCATGCTAGGCAAGTGCTTTACCAATGAGCCCTAGCCCCTCCATCATATGAGTGATTGTAGCATAATTTAATCAATAATATGTCAAGGCTATTTCCCTTTTAGAGGGGACTAGTATTTTAATCAGGGCACTTTAGCATTCAGCTACATTCCCTTTTAAAAACATTTTTTAAAATTATTTTGAGACAGGGTCTTGGTTAAGTTGCTTTGGGCTTTACTGTGTTGCTGAAGCTGTCTTTGACATCCTCCTGTTTTAGCCTCCCAAGTTGCTGGGATTACAGGTGTGTGCTATGGCACCTGGCCCTTATTGTTTTAAACTCTACACCCAGTTCTTATTTCTTCAGGATAAATTATCAGGCAGAATTGCTAAATAAGAGATACATTAAGTTTTTTATGTATTTTTTAAATTTTTATTTTTATAGACTGCATTTTAATTCATTATACACAAATGGGGTACAACTTTTCATTACTAAGGTTGTACAAAATGTAGATTCACACCATGCATGTGATCATATACACACTAGGGTAATACTGTCTGTCTTAATCTACTATCTTTCCTTCCCCCACCCCCACCCCATTTTCCTCTATGCCATCCATAGTTCCTCCATTCTTCTCTTGCTCCACGCCCCTGCCCCCGCCACCCCCACCTCCAAACCCCTGTTACGTATCATCATCCAATAATCAGAGAAGACATTCAGCTTTTAGTTTTTTGGACTTGGCTTACTTCGTTTAGCATGATATTCTCCAACTCTATCCACTTACCAGCAAATGCCGTAATTTTATTCTTCTTTATGGCTGAGTAATATTCCATTGTGTATATATACCACAGTTTCTTTATCCATTCATCTATGGAAGGGCATCTAGGTTGGTTCCACAATCTAGCTATTGTGAATTGAGCAGCTATGAACATTGATGTGGCTGCATCACTGTAGTATGCTGATTTTAAGTCGTTTGGGTATAAACCGAGGAGTGGGATAGCTTGGTCAATTGGTGGTTCCATTCCAAGTTTTCTGAGGAATCTCCATACTGCTTTCCAGAGTGGCTGCACCAATTTGCAACTCCACCAGCAATGCATGAGCATGCCTTTTTCCCCACATCCCACAAACACTTATTATTGCTTGTGTTCTTGATAATAGCCATTCTAATTGGAGTTAGATGAAATCTTAGGGTGGTTCTAATTTACATTTCTCTAATTACTAGAGATTATGAGCACTTTTTCATATATTTGTTAATCACCTGTATATTGTCTTCTGTGAAGTGTCTGCCCAGTTCCTTAGCGCATTAATTGATTGGGTTCCTTGTATTTTTAGTGTAAAGTTTTTTAAGTTCTTTATAAATTTTGAAGATTAGTGCTCTGTCTTAAGTGTGTGTGGAAAAGATTTTCTCCCACTCTGTAGGCTCTCTCTTCACATTATTGATTGTTTCCTTTGCTGAGAAAAAGCTTTTTAGTTTGAATCCAACCCATTTATTGATTCTTGCTTTTGTTTCTTGCACTCTGGTGGTCTTGTTAAGAAAGCCTAGTCCTAAGCCAACATGGTAAAGATTCAGGCCTACTTTTTCTTCTATTTGGTGCAGGGTCTCAGGTCTAATTCCTAGATCCTTGATCCATTTTGAGTTGAGTTTTGTGCAGGGTGAGAGGTAGGGGTTTAATTTCATTTTACTGCATATGGATTTCCAGTTTTGCCAGCACCATTTGTTGAAGAGGCTATCTTTTCTCCATTGCATGTTTTTGGCACCTTTGTCTAGTATGAGATAACTGTACTTATATGGGTTTGTCTCTGTGTCTTCTATTCTGTACCATTGGTCTACCTGTTTATTTTGGTGCCAATACTATGCTGTTTTTGTTACTATTGCTCTATAATAGAGTTTAAGGTCTGGTATTGTGATACCTCCTGCATCACTCTTCCTGCCCAGGATTGCTTTGGCTATTCTGAGTATTTTTTATTTTTTATTTTTATTTTTATTTTTATATTTTGCGGTGCTGGGGATTGAACCCATGGCCGTGTGCTTTCGAGGCAAGCAGTCTACCAACTGAGCTACATCCCCACCCCTATTCTGGGTATTTTGTTCTTCCAGATGAATTTCATGATTGCTTTCTCTATTTCTACGAGGAATGTCATTGGGATTTTAATTGGAATTGCGTTAAATCTGTATAGCTCCTTTGGAAGTATGGCCATTCTGATAATATTAATTCTGCCTATCCAAGAACATGGAAGATCTTTCCATCTTCTAAGGTCTTCCTCAATTTCTTTCTTTAATGTTTTCTAGTTTTCACTGTAGAGGTCTTTCACCTCTTTTGTTAGATTGATTCCCAAGGTTTTTTTTTTTTTTTTTTTTTTTGAGGCTATTGTGAACAGAGTTGTTTCCCTCATTTCTCTTCCAGATGATTCATCGCTTATAAAATGTATTCAGTTTATGTGTGTTGATTTTCTATCCTGCTATTTTGCTGAATTCATTTATTAGGTCTAGAAGTTTTCTGGTGTTTTTGGATCCTCTAAATATACCTCTAAATATAGAATCATGTCATTGACAAACAGTGACAGTTTGAGTTCTTCTTTTCCTATTCATATTCCTTAATTTCTTTGGTCTAATTGCTCTGGCTAGTATTTCAAGCACAATTTTGAACAGAAGTGGTGACAGAGGGCATCCCTGTTTTGTTCCAGTTTTTAAAGGGAATGCTTTCAGTTTTTCTCCATTAAGAATGATGTTGGCTGTGGGCTTAGCATAAATAGCCTTTACAATGTTGAGGTATGTTCTTACTATCCCTAGTGTTTTGAGCATGAAGGGGTGCTGTATTTTGTCAAACATTTTCTCTACATCTATTGAAATAATCATATGATTCTTAACCTTAAGTCTATTGATGTGATCAATTACATTTATTGATTTCTGGATGTTGAACCAACCTTGCATCCCTGCGATGAACCCCACTTGATCATGGTGCACTATCTTCTTAATATGTTTTTGTATGCAACTTCCCAGAATTTTGTTAAGGATTTTTGTGTCTATATTCATCAGAGATACTGGTCTAAAGTTTTCTTTTCTTGATGTGTCTTTGTCTGGTTTTGATATCAGAGTGATACTAGCTTCATAGAATGAATTTGGAAGGATTCCCTCCTTTTCTATTTCATGAAATACTTTGAGTAGTATTGGCATAAGTTCTTCTTTGAAGGTCTTGTAGAACTCAGCTGAGAATCCATCTGGTCCTGGGCTTTTCTTGGATGGTAGGCTTTTGATGATTTCTTCTATTTCATTACTTGAAATTGATCTGTTTAAATTGTGTATGTCCTCCTGATTCAGTTTGAGAGGATCATATGTCTCTAGAAATTTGTCAATGTCTTTGAGATTTTCTATTTTGTCAGAGTATAAATTTTCAAAGTAGCTTCTAATTATGTTATGTATTTCAATGGTGTCTGTCGTGATATTTCCTTTTTCATCATGAATTTTAGTACTTTGAGTTCTCTCTCCTCTTCATTAGTGGGCTAAGGGTTTATCTATTTTGTTTACTTTTTCAAAGAACCAACTTTTTGTTTTGTCAATTTTTTTGAATTCTTTTGTTTCAATTTCATTGATTTTAGCTCTGATTTTAATTATTTCCCATCTACTACTTTTGGTGTTGTTCTGTTCTTCTTTTTCTAGGGCTTTGAGATGTAATGTTAGGTCATTTAGTTGTTGACTTTTTATTCTTTTCTTGAATGTGCTCCATGCAATGAATTTTCCTCCTAGTACTGCTTTCATTATGTCCCAGAGATTTTGATATGTTGTATTGTCATTCTCATTTACTTCTAAGAATTTTTTTTATCTCCTCCCTAATGTTTTCGTTATCTATGCTTCATTCAGTAGCATATTATTCAGTCTCCAGGTATTGGAGTAGTTTCTGTTTTTTAGTTTATCATTGATTTCTAATTTCATTCCATTATGATCTGATAAAATACAAGGTAGTATCTCTAATTTTTTGCATTTACTAAGGGCTGCTTTGTGGCATAACATATGGTCTATTTTAGATAAGGATTCACGTGCTGCTGAGAAGAAAGCATATTCACTTGTTGATGGATGAAATATTCTATATATGTCCGTTAAGTATAAATTATTGATTGTATTATTGAGTTATATGGTTTGCTTAGTTTTTGTTTGGAAGCTCTATCCAGTGGTGATAGTGGTGTGTTAAAGTCACCCAGAATTATTGTGTTGTGGTCTATTTGATTCCTGGAATTGAGAAGGATTTGTTTGAGGTACATGGATGCACCATTGTTTGGAGCATAAATATTTACAATTGCTATGTCTTCCTGATTTATGGTTCCCTTAATAAGCAGTGTGAAATGACCTTCTTTATCCCTTCTGACTAACTTTGGCTTGAAGTTCACTTTATCTGATATAAGGATGCAAACCTCCACTTTTTTACTGAGTCCTTGTGCATGGTAGGTTTTTTTCTCATCCTTTCACCTTTAGTCTGTGGATGTCCTTTTCTATGAGATGAGGAGTCTCTTGAAGGCAGCATATTGTTGAGTCTTTCTTTTTAATCCAATCTGCCAGTCTATGTCTTTTGATTGATGAATTTAGGCCATTAACATTCGGGGTTATTATTGAGACATGATTTATATTCCCAGTCATTTTGGCTTAGTTTTGGTTTTTAACTTGACTTGGTTTCTACTTTGATTAGCTTTTCCTTTAAGGTAGTTCCTCCCTTTGCTGACCTACATTGTTGTTTTTCATTTCCTCCTCATGGAATATTTTGCTAAGAATGTTCTGTAAGTGCAGGCTTTTTATGTACAAAGTCTTTTAACTTTTGTTTGTCATGGAAGTATTCTTTTTTTATTTCATCTTCAAATCTGAAGGTTAGCTTTGCTGGATATAGGATTTTTGGTTGGCAGCCATGTTCTTTCAGAGCTTGAAATATATTGTTCTAGGCCCTTCTAGCTTTTAGGGTCTAGACTGAGAAATCTGTTGCTATCTGTATTGATTTCACACTGTATGTAATCTGATGCCTTTCTCTCGCAACCTTTGAAAATCCTGTCTTTATTTTGTATATTAGGCATTTTTATTATAATGTGCCATGGTGTGGATCTATTGTAATTTTGTGCATTTGGTATTCTGTAAGCCTCTTGTAGTTTATTTTCCATTTCATTCTTCAGGCTTGGGAAATTTTCTGATATTATTTCATTGACTAGGTTTTCATTCCTTTGGTTTATATCTCTGTGCCTTCCTCAATCCTGATAATTCTTAAATTTGTTTTTTTTCATGATATTCCATAGTTCTTGGAGGTTCTGTTCATGATTTCTTACAATCTTCTCTGTTTGGGCAACTTCATTTTCAGGATTAAATATTTTGTCTTCATTCTCTGAGGTTCTGTCTTCCAAGTGATCTAGTCTGTTGGTGATGCTTTCCATTGAGTTTTTTATTTGGTTAATTGCTTCCTTCATTTTAAGAATTTGCTTGGTTCTTTTTTACAATCTCTCTTTTTTGAAATGATCTTTTGCTTCCTGCAGTTGCTCTTTCAACTGCTTATTGAAGTGATCATTCATTGCCTGCATTTGCTCTTTTATCTTATCCTTTGCTTCACAAATCATTTTAATCATGTATATTCTGAACTCCTTTTCTGACATTTCCTCTGCCATGCTGTCATTGGATTCTACGAATACAGAATCTTGGTTTGCTTGGAACACTTTCTTCCCTTGTTTTTTCATTTTGTTCACATGTCTTCCCTGCAGCAGTGCAGATCTAGGGTATTGCAGTTTCCCCTCTATAGGCTTATGGTGACCCTGCAGATTTCCAAAACCTCTTCTTTAAGGGGGAGATCAATATTAGCAGCACCCCATACTGACAATATGCAGTCCTAAACCAAATAGCCCCTATGAAGACATTAAAAATATTGTCATAATAAACAGAGAGGATGAATTCAATTTTTTTTTCTAAAAAAAAATTTTTTTTTTTCAGTGCTGGGGATTGAACTCAGGGCCTTATGCTTGTGAGGCAAGCACTCTACCAACTGAGCTATATCCCCAGCCCCCTCAATTGTCATCTATAGTAAAACAAATAGATTTGCAATGAGGTCTGCAGTTTCTAATGGAGGACAAAGAGGATGGGGAGAGTTGTAGGATGTAACTGTTAATGGGATAAGAAAAGAGTATATAGAAGTTCTAGATTGTAGGAAGAGTGAATGTGCAGTCAAAAGAAGTTGGTTGTCAGCATGAGAAAAGGGAGAAAGAGACTGAGGAACAGGTAAACAAAAGGAAAATATTAAGAAAAAAAATAAAAACAAAAATTTTCAAAAAAGACAAAAAAATTCTACACTATTAATAGTCATATACTATTCAAACCTCTCAGTCTTCAGTAGCCTGATGCATGAGAGGTATCTGACAATGAGCTTCCAGTCTCTAGCAGGTGTCTCAGGATGGGATTTGCCTCATCTAAAGATGGCTTCCACTTCCAGGATAATTTAAGATGGCCATGCTGGCTTCCAAATGTGTTGGCAAATGGGGAGTTGCAGCTCAGGATGTGGGTGCCAAGTCCATGTTGGGTGCGGTCTGTCGGGCCAGGGGTCCTGGAGATGGAGTGTGGTTGGTCTGGCTGAGGGATCCTGGAGGTGGGGCACAGTCAAGCCAGGCCAGGAGTCCTGCAGGTCCTGGCTGTTATCCTAAAATGACGGCAGCCACGTGTAACCAAACCTATGGGTGCTGTGACAGTGTACTTCCAGGCAACCATAGGCAGCTGGTGATCTGCTGGCTACCAGTGGATGATCGGCAGGTGGACCTGGGGCAGTGGGTGATGGGTAGATGAAAGGCAGGAGATGGGGAGGCAAGAGGCAGGCAAACGGGCCAATGGCAGATGATAGGCGGCAGTCAGTGAGCAATCTGCACTCAAAAAGTAGTCAATACGCTGGGAGACTGCGGGTGATGGAGGTAGACAAATAGGGTAAACAGCAGGGGATCAACGAGCAGCAAAGAGTGCCTCACAGAGGAACAGATTTTCCTCTGCTCGAAACCTGAGTTACCGAGGGACAAGGAACGCAGCCTCCCTGTAGTGCACCATGTTCGGAATCAATACATCAAGTTTTAAATTGTGAACACACATTTCTGAATTGATTTTCAGAAATACTTCTGTGTATTCTCTGTTTGAATCCTTTGTCCATTAAAAAGGGGATGGATCTGGATGGCAACACTCCTATTACAGGATGCTCCAGAGACAGGCAGAAGGACAGGAAACCTAGGCAACTTAGCCAGACCCTGTCTCAAGGTAAAATAAAAAAGCACTGGCAATCTCAGTGGTAGACTAGGTACAAAGCCATGGGTTTAGCCTGTGGTACTGAAAAATAAGCCCTGGGGGGAGGGGTTTAGGATATTTGTCTTATTGATTTCCAAAGGCTTCTTATATATTACAGATACCATGCCTTTGTCATAAATCATGCAAATATTCTTAACATTCTTCCCATTTATTTTTAATTTTGTTATTATTATTTTTAAGGGGACAGAGGTTTAATAGTTTTATGTAGTCAAATCTGCCAGTATTTTTATTTAATATGCTAGTCTTTGGTGTGGCATTTAAAAAAGCATTCCCTACCTTAAAACCAGAACATTTTCACTTGAATCATATTTTGGTTCTCTTATAGTTTCTTTTTATTGTTGTTGTTTGTTCATTATTTTTAAAATACATAGCTGTATTCTTTCAGGCATATAGGGAGTGAAATATAATCTAATAAATAAAATAATTTTATACCAGTACCTTTATTGAAGAATTACATATTTCCCCCATTAATATGAAATGTCATCTTCATCTTATTTATCTATACCTATCTCTTTTTACCTACAATGGAATCTGTTTCTGGACTTCCTAGTCTGCTATATTTATCTATCTATTCCTATATTAATAATATGTATAGATGACATTTGCTGAGCGTGCGATGCTGTGCTGCCAGGTTGTTCTAAATGCTTTCTATACATTACTTCAATTAGTTCTCACATCGACTCTGCAAAGGCAGAGTTACGATGACACTAAGGAAGCTAAAACTCAAGGCCTTTTACTTGCACAGACTTCGTTTCTGAGAGGGGTCCTAACAATACCTTTACACAATGTTATATTTTTATAAAGTTTGGAAAAGAAGATATTTTAACATCAGTTGGTCAAGACTACTGTTTCTGACAAGTCTTCCATAATGATTCTCTGCATCATTATTATGATCTCTCGCATCAAGAAGAAGCTGAGTCAAGTTTAGTAAGATATGCTTATGTGGTTACTAGTCACTTGGATAATATTGTAGGAAAAGCTTCTAGGGATATTCCTATTACCTATGGTGCCAATTTAGATGGTATCCTGACAGGAAGATACAGGGCCAGAACTCTTATTATAATATCAGTGATCTTCTGGGACCCATCCTTAGAATATGGGAGTGGTACAGAAAAGCAAGGTTAAAAATATATAGCACCAGAAACTGGCCTGTGGAAAATTCTTCCAATCCATCCAAGTATAAACTTAAAAGCAGAAAACTTGGTTCTCATTAACAGTTGGTCAAAAAGAAGTATTCTACTGTCAGGAATATTCTTGATAATTAATTGTTTACAATTATAGATATCCAGGCCCTTCTGTGACAGGAAGGAATCATACAAAATAGAATATTACCAGTATCAAATTCTGAAGCTGAAGAGACTTCTCTAAACAATCAATAGTAATTTTTTTGATCAGGATAGAAAAAAATAAGTAATTCTATTCTTTCACTAGAAAACATTCCAAAATTGTTTTTATATGAAAAGATAATTAACACTTTTAGACGGTAACCTAAAAAAAGATCTTGTTTTCTGAATTTGTGTTGTTTGTTATTTTTCAGCTTTTGAAAAAGGTGTGATTTGTTATGATGTTTTCTAATTATAAATAATCTCCTAATTTTTCTAATCATTTTAAACATTCAGGAAAGTCTAAAAGAATTCTGCAATGAAAACCATACACCTCAATTTTCTATCTAATTTTGCATTCTTTCTCTTTTCTTCAGTCCTGTTTTTGTGGTAGTGGGGACTACCCAGAGCTTTACATTTGTTAAGCAAACACTCTACCACTGAGTTACATACCCACCCCCACATTCTTTTTCTTGATAGTCTCCTCATCCCATTGTGTAAGCTTCAGACCCATAAAACCTGGATAAACTCCTGATGCTATGACATAGTTGTTGTTGTTGTTCTTATTATTAGAGGTAGTATTATAAAATACTAACTTTACAGATGAGAAAATTAAATAAAGAGAGGGCAAGACATACCTTATCATATAGTTAGGAAGTGCTGAATCTAAACAGTCTATAAATGATTATATTTTGCATTATCTCAGCTTTACAATTCATTTTAATTTTTTGTGGTACTATTAATTTGGTTTTCTTTAATCTGCTTTTTTCACTAAACAATACATCTTGAAGAGTTTTCCATACCAGTACATATAATACTGCCTTATTATTTTATTGGCCAAATAGTGCTCCATTATATGAATATAACACAATTTAATCAGTTCTCTCCTAATGGATATTCCAATATTTTGTTATCAGAAGTAAACAAAATGAAATACAATGATATCCATGTACTTAGCCATTTTCACAAATACATGAATATATTTGAATAAACTATATGCCCAAGAGGGAAACTTATGTCAAAGAATATATGGAGATATCTTTTTGATAACTAAGTCAAGATTTCTGTTTGAGATAATTGCCATTGCCATTTCTTTTGCACTGAACTACCTTTCAATCACTTGAATAAATTTTACTTAATTGTGGTTAATTGTCCACTTAATTAGAACTAAATTACTCTCTTGTTATTTCGATGTTTTCAGATTACATTCATATGCAAGATTGTCTGATAGTTTACTTTCTGTCAACTATCTTGGTCAGGTTTTGGTATTAGAGTTAGCATCAGAATATGAATTTGGAAGTTCATCACCTAAGCTCACAATAGATTTTTTAGCATCTATTCTTTGAATACTTTGGAAACATTCCACACCAAAACTGCTTGGCATAGAATAATTTCCACAACATATTAAGTGGGAAAAAGCTAGTTTCATAAAAATGTGTTTTGGAAAAATATTTTTAAAAAATTATATTCAGATGTGTGCGTGTGCATTTAGTTTTAGCACCTACATTTAACATTATGATCCATTTTGAGTACATTTTGCATGAGATGAGATAGAGGAGTACCTTCATGCTTTTTCATATGGCTATCCAGTTGACCCAGCACCATTTGTTGAAAAGACTATTCTTCCCCCATTAGTCTTGGTACCTTTGTTGAAAATAAATTGATTATAGATTTTTGCATTTATTTTAGGGCTCTCAATTCTTTTGCATTATTTATCTACCTGCTATCTTTTGGATCTGGAATGTCCCCCAGTGGTCATGTGTTAAAGATCTGTAGTGAAAACAGGAAGTGGTGGAACCTTTAGTAGATGGGGCTTAATGAGAAGTTTTAGGTCATTTGGAATATTTCCTCAAAGGGGATTAGGGGGCCCTGGTCTTTTCCTCTTTCTCTTTCATTCCTGCCACAAGGTGAATAAATTTGCTGCACTACATGCTCCCTCATGTATGGTAGTGAAAGCTGACTACCGCCACTCTATCATTATGTCTATACATACTGTCTTGATTACCATGGCTTTTTAGTAAATTTTGAAATCAGAAAGTATGAATAAATCTTCCAACTTCTTTCTTCTTTTCCAATATTATTTTTGGTATTTGAGGTCCTTTACATTTTCATGTGAATTTTATGATCAGTTTATCATTTTTTGTTAAAATCTGACTGAGATTTTGATAAGGACTGTATTGAATCTACAGATCAATTTGGAGAGTATTGCCATCTCAACAATATGATGTCTCTGACCCAGAATATGATGTATCTTCCTATTTCTGAGATTAATCCCTCTTGATTATTGTGTCTAATACTTTAGGTATGTTAATAAATAAGGCTTGCTAGTATTTTGTTTAGGATTTTTGCATCTATATTCACCAGGGTACTGATCTGTAGTTTTTTTCTCTTGTAATGTTTTGTCTAGTTTTGGTCTCCTGATGTTTTATTTTGTTTTTCTTTTTCCTGCAATGTGGGGGATTAAACCCAGGGCTACGTAAGTACTCTACTACTGAGTCTTGATCTCATTTTTGAAGAGTATTTTGCTGCATTCTAGGTTGGCAGATTTTTATTTTCTTTTCACTTATTTGGGCTTGGGACTTGTAGAACTCCTTGAGTTTGTAATTTGATGTATTTCATCAATTTTAGAATATTTCTAACAAGTATTTCTTCAAAGGCTGTTCTGTTTCATTCCCTGTTCTTCTTCTATGACTCCATTATGCCTGTGTTAGTCCTTTTCATTTTGCCTCATAATTAACAGACATGTTCTTTTCTGTATTTTATTTTTTTTCCTTCTTGTTTTTCAATTTGGACACCTTATACTGACTTGTCTTCCTATAGTAATACTCTGTTCTGCTGTGTCTGGTGTGCTATTAAACACAAATTATTTAGTTATTAGTCTGTTCCAGTACTTTTCAGGTCAAATATCTTCATCTGAACATTTTTCACAGATTCTAGATCTTTGGTAAAATTCTTCATCTTGTAAGATTAATGGTCTCTTTTCTGTCAAAGTTAAACCTGTAGTTTGAGTTTCCTAATATGTAACAAAAATGTGTTCCCTGTAATCTAAACCATGTTATTGAAATGTAGCCATTTTGAGCACCTCCAATATATTTCCCTTTGAACTCAAGTCTTCCAATGATAACACCTATAAGTGTAATGGTGATCCAATAATAGCCCTTTCCCTTGCCCTCCCCAATTTTAAATTTGTCAATCACGAGTACTGTAACTCCTACCTCCTCCTATCAGATCAAGGGTCAGTGCTGCATTAGGGATAAAAACCTGGGCACACTTCCTGCCCAGTATGCTTGCTTGCCAGATTTTTGGTAGCACACCATTCTGAAGTAAAATTTGCCTTGCCAAGTAACTTTTGAGTATATGTCTGATTTCTTGTGGTACCCCACTATTTCTAATAATCCTTCTTCTATTTTCCTCATCATATGAATCATAGTTAAAGTCTTTACCTGGGGTGGGGATGGGAAGGACGGTAGATTGAGACAGACATTATTAAAAAAAAAATGAAAGGACAGAAAGTTAGGAGTTACAGAAATTCTCTATATAAATTTTAAATGCACAAAAAAGTCTTTATCTGATAAAACTGATAATCTGAATCACTCAGAACAAATTGTTGTTCCCTTTCTTCCTTTCTCTCATTTCCAGTATGACTCATATTTTTAGTTTTTTCCTGACAACACTATAGAAGAAAAAATGTAGAGTGTCTGGTCGGGCATGGGTGGCACACACCTGTAATCCTGGCACCTGGGGAGGCTGAAGCAGGAAGATTGCAAGTTTGAGGCCAGCATCTGTGAATGACTTAGCAAAAGTCTGTCTCAAAATAAAAACAAGAAAATAAAAAAGGGCTGGGGATGTAGATTATTGGTAGAGTGCCCCTGGGTTCAATTCCCAGTGCTGGGGGGGGGGGGGGGGGGAAGTAGAGTTTGGATGATATATTTTTTTTTTTTTTTTTTTTAATGTTTTTTAGTTGTTGATGGACATTTTATTTATTTATTTATATGTGGTGCTGAGAATCAAACCCAGTGCCTCATTCACACTAGGCAAGCACTCTACCACTGAGCCACAACCCCAGCCCGATATATTTCTCTTTATCACTTTAAATCTGTCAAGGACTGATTTTAAGCTATTTCATTTTGTTCTTACAACTAGCGTGTAACCCTTATTTCTAGGGCATGCCTATGGCATTTCAGCCAAAAGCCTCTTGTATTTATCAAGGCTCCTCCAACTTCCTGGAGTGTGAACTATACAGCCTCTGTTTGTGCAACACATCTGAAGGCTCTACTTACCTTTTAGTCTCTTAGCTACTGTGGCTTCTCTCTGTACATATACAGTTTAGAGAAGATGTCCAATAACAGGAAGTGAATTTATCTGCACATTTCTTGGTTTACTTCTCTGCAGTTCCTTCCTGTCCAGTATTTTCTTTCCTCAGCTATTTTGGCAACCCCATCCTGTGCCTCCTTAGTTCTTTCGGTGTGTGGGAAATCAGCAAAAAATTAGAAGATGCCCTCAGAGAAAGAAATCTCTCATATTTTCCTTCTGTGAGGCATCCTACTCCCTCGAGTCTCCCCTGTATTCATTATTCTATAATGCTGACATACACTTCCCTTGATCAAACTTTCGTCAGGCTCTTCCGAACCTTCTTCTCAACTAGGTTTTGACCTTGGTCCCTGTCCTCTTTGGTCCGCCCAACCCAATCTTAGCAAGAATCCTACTAACCTTAGCAAGAATGTCCCTGCCAGCCCTTTTGCATCCCTAAGTAATTTTCCCTCCACTGACCCCCTCACTTTGGTTCTGTATATAAATCCCCAGCTGTATTTGTATTCATGTTTGCTGTATTCAGAGCAGAACCTGATCTCTCTCCCCATTACAAGTCTTGAGGTCTTACTATTTTAACAAGTATTAATTTTTTCTTTAACAATGCCTTCATACAGTTGTTTATAAATTTTTTTTCTTTTCCTTCTTTCTGCAGTACTAGGGTACTAGAGATTGAACCCAGGGGCACTTTACCACTGAGCTGCATACCCAGCACTTTTTTTTTTTTTTTTTTAAATTTTGAGACAGGGTCTCACAAAGTTGTCAAGGCTGACCTGCAATCCTCCTGCCTCAGCCTCCTGAGTAGCTGGGATTACAGGTATGTGCCACTGTGCCCAGCTCTCTATTTTTTTCTAGCTTCTATTTGTTTTGTTTGGTATCAGGGATTGAACCAAGGGACACTTTACCATTGAGCCACATCCCCAACCCTTTTTATTTTTTTATTTTGAGACAGGGTCTCACAAAGTTGCTTAGGGCCTTGCTAAATTGCTGAGGCTGGCCTTGAGCTTGTGATCCTTCTGCCTCAGCCTCCCAAGTTGCTGAGATTATAGGCGTGCACCACCAAGCCCAGCTATGGTTGTTTTTGATGTGAGAGTAAGAGATAAGTTGCTACATTATGGTTGAAAACTGGTTTTTGAGTCATCAATGGATGCTGAAAACACTGACAGGATTTGGGTGATACTCAGAGTCTCTGAATATCATCCCCACGGATTACTTATTAATACCTTTACAATGGAGAGATCTAGCAGTCAGTCTTAACCAAGTTATCAAGTTTAGTGTCATGAACAGTGGGATTTCATGTGCCTTCTGAAGTGAAGCAGTAAGTACATAACATGACCTGCATGGCATACTTGCCCAAAATGTTTAACCTGGACTCTAACCATGAATCATATAGAGACAACCAGGCAAATCCAGATTGAAATCTCTAAAGAAATCAGTACTACTATGGGAACCTTGATTCAATCCTGGACTGGTAGGAAAAAAAATCGTCTATGAAAGGTATTTTTTGAGGTAACTGGGGAAACTTAAGACTGGACTGTATGTTTAATGATGCTAGACATATTTTAGATGATATGTGCCATTGTCAATTTTGTTGGATGTAATGATGGTATCACTTGTAGCATAACCTTCTCACCTTTAAGAGTACTGGAAAGGATTGTTCTATTTCAGTCCCTACCACTTCAAATCTTCCTTTCTCCCAAAAGTTGTCAATCTGAATGCCTAGCAGTGGGAAGTCCTTTCTGGGGGTTTGATAGGTTAGGCCACTTTGCTGAGAAATTCAGGTTTAGGATACTTAGATTATTTGGCATTTGTAATCTGAAAGGCTTTTCTTAACAAAGAATAAGTGCTTCCAGCTGATCTAGTCAGGGACTACTTTGCTGCATCAGGCTGGGGAAGGCTTCTGACCCCCAATCCTGATCTTTCACAGTTGACAGTAGTCTTTTCCATTGATTAAAAAAAAAAACAAAAAACCTTTATTTTATTTATTTATTTTTATGTGATGCTGAGGATTGTACCCAGTGCCTCATAAGTGTGAGACAAGCGCTTTACCACTGAGCCACAGCCCTCCATAGATTTTTAGGTAAGGCTTAAGTGCAGTCTGAAAACAAGTGCTAGAAGAGGATTTTTAGCAGGACATCTTCAGCTACAGGGTGGAAGTTGGAGGTAATGATTCTCACACTGGGGAGTACAGACCAGAAGAGCCCAGAAGGGGATGAGGCCTGCAGACCAGGGGAGAAGTCACTGGGGTTCCAAGCCTCCCCCTCTGCTTCTGGGTTTTCCACAGGAGCAGGAGCCATCTGCAGTGGTGACTTGGCCATGACTGTGAGGAGTCATGGTGTCCCCTCCTCACATGCTCCTTTGGCGATGCCTAAGTCCCCCTCCGCTTCCAGGAGAGAAATTCTCCTGGAAGGGGCTTGAGGAAAGAAGAGAAGAGGTGCAAGCTACCTGTTGATTTCGCAGGACGCCTGGGGTGGTGCTGGTGGGCTTGGGCCTGACGCTCCCGCCCGCCGAAGCGCCTTCTCCGCGAGCGCGGGGCGGGAGTCTGGTCCTACCGCAGACTGTCGCAGTAGCCGCTGGCATCAGCTCGGGCGACCGCGCGCCTGGGTCTCTTCGGCCGCGGGAACGCGCCTGCTGCAGGGGCGGGCCGCGCGCCGCGGAGGGGGAAGGGGGCGCCTGGAGCCGGAAGCGCCTCTCCGGAAGGCAGGGGGCGGTGCCGGCCTCGGGCGGCTGGACGATGGCGGCGGCGAGGCGGGAGCTCTCCTCCTAACCGGGAGCTGCGCGGAGCAGGATGGCCGCGATGGGGCCTGCCGCTGCAGGGGACCAGGTCCCGGGCGCCGAGGCGGAGCCGGGCGCCTCGCCGCCACCGCCGCCGCCGCCGCCCCTGGGGCCCTTGCTTCCTTTGCAGCGGGAGCCGCTGTACAACTGGCAGGCGACCAAGGCGTCGCTGAAGGAGCGCTTCGCCTTCCTGTTCAACTCGGAGCTGCTGAGCGACGTGCGTTTCGTACTTGGAAAGGGCCGCGGCGCCGCCGCCGCCGGGGGCCCGCAGCGCATTCCCGCACACCGCTTCGTGCTGGCGGCTGGCAGTGCAGTCTTCGACGCCATGTTCAACGGCGGCATGGCCACTACGTCGGCCGAGATCGAGCTCCCGGACGTGGAGCCCGCCGCCTTCCTGGCGTTGCTGAGGTGAGTGGCGGAGGCGCCGGGCGGGCTGCCCCCCAGCTGCTGCGTTCCGGAGGTCGGAGTCCTACCGCAAGCCGGGCGGCAGCTGCGGGGTGTGGGAGTCGGTGTTGGTGTCTCTCCACCAGCTTGCGTCCTACCGTTGAAGGCGCCGGCGCATTCCAGTTGACCTGAGTTGGGAGAAGTGCTCAGAATAGAGGATGGTTGAGGTTGTCCTTATTGCCCACTGGCAAGATTTATATTTTTTGTTCACTTTTAAAAAAATTTTTTTTAGTTGCACAATACCTTTATTTATTTTTATGTGGTGCTGAGGATCGAACCCAGTGCCTCATACAGTGCTCTATCACTGACCTACAACCCCAGCCCCATGTTCGCTTTTTAAAGTTATTGATTAACGTATTAGTTGTCATGTCTCAGGAAAGTGAGCAACCAAAACATACATGTCTTTACCTGCCTTGTATTTCTGCACAACAGGTCACGTTTGCTCATAAACGAATTTCGCCATTGGTATTATACTTGCTTCTTTTTAGTATTTGAGGATAGTAGAGTCACATCTGATTGATTTGTTTAGTGGAGGGAGTAATGGTTCGGCATTAATTAACTTTTTATCACAACATAACACCTCCCTGGAGGTGTAGGTATTTTCCCCAATTTTACAAATAGGATTGAGGCCCAGAAAAGCCAAGTAACCTAGTCCAAGGTAATGGAGCCAACTCACACAGAAGACCATGTGTGTTTCATTATACCAAGATGTTTTTGGCTGCCTGAGTAGAATATGTTGTTTTTAAAGTAGCAGAATCTTGAGCGTACTGAATCAGAAACAGGTCATTGGAAAAGAACAGAGAGTCCATAAAGACTCACCAATCAGGAATATCAATAGGAAATTGAATATAAAGTTAAAACAATCAGAAATGAATGCTGAAGTCCTATTAAATGGCTAAAAGACAGGATTTTTAATTAAGAAAAACAAGTGCATCTTATTAACAAAAAAATGTTTAACCTCAGTAAATAAGGAAGTGCAATTTAAAACTATGAGATACTTTTTCCCTTCTTTTGACACCATTTTTTTTTTTTAAGATAATTTCTGTTGAGCACTTTCTGACAAAGATGGGGTAAAAACCCTTTTAGAAAATAGTTTGGCACTATAGATTTTCTTTCCATACTCAGGAAGCATCAAAGTATTTAAAAATTCTGTGCAAAACATTTATTTATTTATTTATTAAATTTTTTGTTGTAGTTGGACATGAAACCTTTATATTGTTTTTATGTAGTGTTGAGGATAGAACCCAGTCAGTGCCTTACACATGCTTGGGAAGCGCTTTATCACCAAGCTACAGCCCTAGCCCAGTAGTGTTATTTATAATAATGAGGAAGTCAACAATAGGGAAAGGTTTGGTAAACATTATATTCCACTCGATGGAATATGATGCAATCACTAAATTTGACACTTGTAAAAATCAGGTAATAATATGAAAAATGTTTATGTTAAATAGCATTTGGAATTTTGTGCAATCTAATTACAACTATGAAAAGAAACAGGCAAACATACCTAAAGACAAGGTTAGAAGGAAACACCAAGATAATGGTATTTTTTTTCCCTTCTTTTCTCTTTGTTTACCATATTTTCAATATTCAGTTGTATTTATGGGGGGGGGGCAGTTCAAAACCAAGATCATTTTGGTTTGAAATTGACCATTTAATTTTCTGGATTAGAAGTATTTTTCAAAATTATCTGTGAGCTACCTGTATTGTAATATGTAGGGCTGCTTATTAAATTTGTAGATTATTTCCTCTCCTTATAGTATTATTTTTGGAGATGAGACCTTGAGAGCATTTTTAATACTCTCCCTAAATGATACTTATGACTGAATTTAAGAACTGTCCATCTAAAAATATCATTAGTTACCTTTTTCTTTGAAAAAGTGTTGAGATTGCTAGGGTAGAATGCAGAGTGAAAAATGTATTTTAATATTTTCATTGAAAGTGCTAATCAGTCCTTTCCCATCAATAGAAAATAAGTTGCTTTTATAGTCCTCGAAATGTAGCACAATGCAGTTTCATTTCTCATTTTCTATTTTTAGTGTATTATGTTTTCATGATATTCATCCTTTTTTAGGTTCCAGTCATTGTTCTGTTCTGAAATTGATACCTAGACTGTTTTTTCTTGTTGTTTTGTTTGCTTTTGTTTTCTGTGCTGCAAATTGAACCTAGGCCGATATTTAAATTTAGTTATTGGCTGACTGAAGCATAGATGTTGTATTTACCTAATACAGCAAGTACTACCTCTGCCAGTACTTGAATTGTAAAAGGGTAGCTGGTAAAATTTTTATTGCTTTTACAACTTTAGTTAACATTAAAGACTTACAAACTTAGGTTTGAAGCCATTTAGAAAACAGCTCACTTTGAACTCTCTGCCCTTTATCTGTCATTTTTTTTTTTTTTGGAATGGGGGTTTAACTGGGGGGGGGGGCACTTGGCCACTGAGCCACATCCCCAGCCCTATTTTTTTTATTTAGAGACAGGGTCTCACTGAGTTGCTTAGCGCCTCGCCTGTGCTGAGGCTGGCTTTGAACCCACGATCCTCCTGCCTCCGCCTCCCGAGCTGCTGGGATTACAGACATGTGCCACCATGCCTGGCTCTCTGTCCTTTAAAAGATATTCTTTATTTGTTCATTTGACCATTGCTATACGCCTCCCTATGCCAGTCACTGTTTTTGGTTTTGGGATATAGCAGTAAAGAAGAAAAGTCTCTGCCATAATGAGACCAGTTCGATTGTAGCAGAATGAGAGCAGAATAGAAGACGAGCTTAAAAAAAAAAACAAAAAACAAGGACCTAACAGGATCATGCAGGGCTTTAGAGAATGAAGGACTTTGAGTTTCATCTATGTGTGATGAAAAGTATGTGGAGGGATTTGACCAGGGGTGTGCTTTGATCTGATTTACATGTTTTAAAACTCATTTTTACAGTGGTTTGGATATTAGACTGTAGGGGGAGTAAATTAAGAAGCAGTGGGGTGAATTAAAAGACTTTTACAGTAGTCCAGTCAATAGAAGGTGGTGAGTTATACAGGATAAGTAGCAGTGGTTGTGATAAGTGGTCAAATTCAGATATATTTTGAAGAGAGAACCGAGAGGACTTCCAAGACATCCAAGTAGAAATGTAGAGTAGACAAATATGAATGTGGAGTTTAGGGAAGAGCTTCTCAGTGAACATAAATTTGAAAGTTAAGAATGAATGGTGTTTAAATGATTAAACCAAATGAGATTACATAGGGAACCGATATAGATTGTGAAGAGAGATACAAGAATGAATGCTGGTATCTTCCAATGTGTGGAGATGTAGCCATGGAAAAGGATCAAAAATGAAACAGGCAGCTTGTTAGTGGAATCCTGAAGGTCAAGTTGAAGAGAATGTTCAAGAAAGAGGGAGTAGAAAAGTAGGTCAGCTATGCTAAGTGGCCAGCCATGTAAAAATACTGTTGCGAGTTGTGTAAAATTATATTAAATTGATTATTAGTGCACACACATATATATATTTACATATATGTTTATATAAATATATATATATATATGTTTTAGTTGTAGGTGGACGCAATACCTTTATCTATATTTATGTGGTGCTGAGGATTGAACCCAGTGCCTCACATGTGCCAGGCAAGCACTCTACCACTGAGCCACAACCCCAGCCCTGATTATTAATATTGAATGAGAGGGCAACTGTGGATAACCCTGTGGAGTATTTTTTGCTGAATAAAGTAGGTTGGGAAGAAAATGAGAGATGAAGAACTGCAGACAGCTAAAATAATATAATTCATCCTGTCTTTTTGTTGCAAAGGGGAGCAGTGAAATGGAGGGATGACTGGAAGGTGGTAACTTAGGATGGTGCCCTCAGTCGAAGCTTCTTTTCTCCCATTAATGCATGGCATAGTTCCAGACTTTAATTTTCAACTGGACCTTCACAAAGGGATTGTCTGGTATCTATGCAGATGGACCCGTCTTTAATAAAAATATCTTTGTTAATGAGTACTTACTCCTGTGTACCTTACGTGGACTCATGTTTCAGACCAGTCTTTTGAGGCAGGCACAGTTAGTATTATCTCCTGAATTGGCCAAGTTTTGTCATAATGCCAAAACTTGGGTGCTTAAAAAAACTAAGTTAGTCTTGTTTCTGATTCTGCGGGTCATCTGGGAAGTGACTTGCAGACTTGACTCCCAGTTGTAGTGTGGTTCCATTTTGTTATACAGCTTTCTCATCCTTTTCAGGACTAAACTCTATCCATTCATGCTATTAACAATTTTCTTTCTAATTTGCGAATAAGTGTCAGTTCCTCTGAATCTTTTAGTGATTTCTTTTTGCCTGTAGGGTGAAGTTTGAGCTCGCTCTTTCTTTCCTTCTTTCCTGGGATTGAACCTAGGATCTTGTGCTTGAGAGGCAGGCACTCTACCAACCGAGCTATATCCCTAGCTATATCCCTAGCCCGAACACTAGAAGGTACTCAAAACCTTTGTGACTTGATCTTGTCCCCACCCCCATCTACTCAGTGTCCCAATCCTGATTCTTGATGGCTTTTTTCTTGTTTTAATGCCTGCCTTAGAAAGGGGCTCCTTCCTACTTTGTAGTTTTTTGCTTAAATCTCCACATTCAATTACTACAGATAATCTTCAAGATTTCCTTTTTTAATTTTCCTTTTTTTTTTAAAAAATCATTGCTTCTACCCAGAGGCAGAATCATATACTAGCTCATCTAACCTCTGATGCCATGTTTTGGTTTATATTACTGTAGAATAAATCATTGCAATACTTAGTATCTTAAACAACAGGTTTTTTTATCTTTCACAGTAATATGGGTTGACTGTGATAACCTAGGTGGTTTGTTTGGCATCTCTTTCTGGTCTCTCATGTATTTGTACCAGAGAGCAACAGGAGCTGGTTGCCTGAAGGTATGACTCAGATTCTGGAGTGACTGAGCCTTTCCCCCTTTCCTTATACTCTCAGATCCTCTCTAGGAGCCTTTTCCAGCTGGTCTCTTCAGCAGAGTAGCTTGATTTCTTGGCTGCTGATTCCCAAGAACACAAATCAGGAGCTTTCAGGTATCCTTGAAGTGTAGGCCCCAAACTGTTACAGAGACACATTCTGTTGATAAAGGGAACCATACTACCCTGATGCAGATTCATTATGAGATAATCTAAGAGCCTAATAACGGAAGACATGATTTATTGGGGAGAATATTAAGAGATTAGTTATCATGTATTGTGTCTAATGGATACTTCTGTTACCATTATGGTATTATTTTTTAATCATTTTATTGTTATGCTTATAAGTTATCTTACCCATATTTTTATCTCTAGGACCTATCACAATGCCTGTTAATATATAGTCCTCAATAAAAGTTTTTGAATTATAATACAAATTTTCTTATACATCGTCGCGTGACTTTTTCCTTACATGAAATCAAGTTTTCACATCATTAGCCTTTTTAAAACCTTTTAATTAGATTAAATGTAACCTAAATTTTATCTTTTTAGAGATCCATCTTTGGAGAGAAAACAGGGATAGTTTGATGATATACAGTCATTTATCTGTGCTCTTGTCCTTAGAAGTTATATGTGAGAGCTTAAGTGGTCATTTTAAAATATAAAGAATTGTGGTAATGTTATGTTTTAATTATACTTTTAAAATCTTGACATTTTAAAATTATATGAGTAAAATCTGAATCAGGATGATTCTTTTTTTGTTATTATTACTGGGATTGAACCCAAGGACCCAGGGGTGCTTAACCACCAAGTCACATCACCAAACCTTTCATTTATTTTTATTAGAGACAGGGTCTTGCTGAGTTGCTTAGGGTTTTGCTAAATTGCTGAGGCTGGCTTTGAAATTGTGATCCTTCTGTCTCAACCTCCAGAGCTGCTGGGATTATAGGCATATACCACTTTGCCTGACTAATTCTTGGATTTTTTTTTAATATGTATATTTTTAGTTGTAAATGGACACAATACCTTTATTTTATTTATTTATTTTTATGTGGTGCTGACAGTCTAACCCAGTGCCCTGCATGTACTAGGAAAGTGTTCTACCATGGAGCTAAAACCGTAGCCTGATTACTGGATTTTTAGGTAACTTTTTCTTACTAGAAATGAAATGTTTTCCCTGTCAGTATTACATAAAAATCTGTACCGAATTGTCTATAGTCAGCTAACACATATTTATTGAAACTTAAACATGTACCCACACTATATGCCTGTTGTTGTAGGAAAACATATAAGAAAAAGAGTTCCCTTTCTCTTTGACCTTAGCTATCTGTAGATGTACAGATGCAAATTTATCTCCCCTTAGATGGAGGAGAGAGAAATGAACCACTTTTATTTCAAGCAGCTGTGGAATGCTAAAACTAATCTCATGATTTTCACTTCACCTTAGTTTTCTCTATAAAATGGAGACAGTTCCTACTCTCAGGATTGAGTATGAATAAAATAAGATGATGTAGGTGCAAATGCCTAAGAGGCTGCAGAATCTTATATAAGCTTCAGATTTTCAGTTTGCTCATTATCTTTTAATATATTCCTCAAAGGTTTAGCTCTGACTGCTTCTCTACAATAGTGCTGATCATCTCTGCAAATGTCCTAATTGCTTTTCAGATTCCTGTATTCAGATGAAGTTCAAATCGGCCCAGAAACAGTTATGACCACTCTTTATACTGCTAAGAAATATGCAGTCCCAGCCTTGGAAGCACACTGTGTGGAATTTCTCACCAAACATCTTAGAGCAGATAATGCCTTTATGTTACTTACTCAGGTAAGTAAATGTAACTAAAATGTGTCATTGTAGCTTAAAAATTGAATATAAGCATAACCATGTGTGGATATTTAGTATTTCCTGAAAAATTAGTTCCAGATCATTATTTTAAAGTACATGTATTTTTAGAATATCTTTCAGAGGAACATATCAGATTCATACAGTTTTAAACTTGATGTACATATTAATACAATACTACATAATGTAAAAAAAACTGAAGCCTTATACAAGTGGGTGTTATAACTAAAGGTTAAATGGCTACTTAGGATTGGAGTTGGAATTAAGATCCATTGTTGCGCCAGGTTGTGGCCCTGCTATAATCCCAGAGGCTTAAGAGGCTGAGGTAGGAGGATCTAGAGTTCAAAGCCAGCCTCAGCAGAAGCAAAATGCTAAGCAACTCAGTGAAACCCTGTCTCTAAATAAATAAAATACAAAAACAGGGCTGGTGATGTGGCTCAGTGGTTGAGTGCCCCCGAGTTCCATCCAGTACCCGCCTCCCCCCAAAAAAAAAATCCACTGTTGCTCCTGCTGTGATTGAGAATATGATGCCATGGAATTTTCTGGACATCTTTGTTCTTGGTTTTACCAGATCTGAAATAAAGATCAAATACTTCAGTTCTTCTAAGATTGACTATCTCTCTATCTGATTCTGGAAGCTTTCTGGCCCGTTCCTGGAGGTGTTAGAATTTTAGGTTTATATGAAATAGTCTTTCACATTTTAAAGTTTTCATTAAGTACAGCATCCATACAAAAAGTTCACATATTTTAAGTACATAGCCTAATCGTTTTTTACAGTCTGAACATACCTATGGAAACATTTAACCAGTCCTTAACAGTTTATTTAGCATTCGTTAAATGCCTATGATCTGAATTTCATACTTTAGATATAGTTTCTCTTTTTAGACAGTGTTGTAATGCTCTTGTATGAATTTTCAAAAATATTTTTAGTTTAGATGGACACAATACCTTTTTTAAAAATTTATTTTTATGTGGTGCTGAGGATTGAACCCAGTGCCTCACACATGCGAGGCAAGTGCTCTACCACTGAGCCATAATCCCAGCCATATGTGAATTGTTTTTAAAGTTCTGAGTAATATTGAATCCTGTAGGATGTTGTGGCACATGCCTGTAGTCCTAGCACTTGAGAGGCTAAGGAGGGAGTGTCAATTGAGCTCAGAAGTTTGAGACCCGTTTGGGCAACACAGTGAGACCCCCCCCACCACCACCTTAAAACAAAATAAATATAATCCCATTGAATTTTAGTACTGGAAATAATCACTGATGACTTCTAGCTTTTAGTACTGGAAATAATCACTGATGACCTCTAGCTCACCTCTCTCATTTTGCAAATGGGAAAACTGAAACCTGGACCAACTAACTGCCTGTCCAAACAGGTGCAGCTAGGGTTCAGAGTTCATACTTCTAGCTCAGTATTTATTCTGTCCTGTAAGAAAATGTGTGATACGTTTTGAAAAAAATCTGTCATAAAGTATTTCTCTATAGAAGAAAGAACATGCTGATGTCACCTCTTCTTGGACATTATTTCAGAACTCCATCTATGCCAGACACTAAGCTAATAGTTGTTGTAGTAGTAATAGTAATAATAGCAAAATGTATTGGGTGATGATTACATATAAGCTCCTTTCTCAGTGTGCTTTATGCAGTTAGTTCATTTAGTCCTTACAATAACTGTGTGAACTGTAGGTGTTCAAACTAAAGGCTTTCTTATTATCACCATTTTATAGGTAAAGAAATCAAGGTGTAGAAAGGGGAAACACTTGACCAAAGCCATGTAACTAAAAAGCTATCTCCTTTCTTATTTTTTTTAATTTTATGAAAAAAATCTAGTAAGTTAATTGATAATCATGAGTCACAAGGTTATTGTTCAAGGGGTTTAATGTATATGGAGAAGGTCACTTAGCTACTTTTATATTTTAAGTTCAGTTATACAATTCAGACATAAATAAATTGAACTTTGGCAATTGAAATACAGATTTCGGGTTCAGCAGGTCTGAGATGGGGGATGAGAATCTGCATTTCTAATAGACTTTCAGATGACACCTGTGTTTCTGGTCACTTTAAATGGGCAAGGGTTATTTAATAGGCACCACTAAGAGAAGGAACCTTTCAGTATCTTAATGGTGTGAGAACCCAATACTATGTCAAAATTTTTACTCGTGGGGCCATGTGAACTTACTGCTCCTGCCAAGTGAGTTATTTGCACTGAGCATGTTCATTTAGTTGAAACTCTCTATGGAAGCGTCACTCTAAAACAGAGCCAGTATATGGTACCAGCATGATTTATAGAGAGAAAAACACTTTTTTATGAAGTGTTATCAGAGATAATACTAAATAAATTTTGAGAAAGTGTATTTTACTCTAACAATGATAGATTTTGTAGGAAACTTAATACTGCCTCTATAATATAAGGAGTGACTAACAGTTGCTACCCTGAATAATATAATTTTTACAAAGTATTTTTTTCCTAGAATGAAAGATTAATTTTAAATTTTTAACTAAAAATATAGTTGAGTTGGTCAGAAAGTTTATTACAAGCAGATTATAAGCAGTTGATCTGCTTGCAGTAAATTTTCACTTCATCAAAATGTACTGTTTCATACCTTAAAAATGCATAGGGCTGTGGTTGTGGCTCAGTGGTAGAGTACTTAGGCCCAGCATGTGTGAGGCACTGTGTTGGATTTTTAGCACCACATACAGGATCTTCTATTAGAAGGAAAAGTGTTACAAAAAAAAAATAATCAGAGTCGAGAGAAAAACTGAAATGCAGCCAGAAGACTGGATAAAAGTATTGTATTAATGTTAAATTTACCAAAGTTAATTACTATGTTTTGTAAGAGAATATTCTTGTTCTTAGGAATTTAAGGTTAAAGGGCCATGGTTTCTGCAGCTTCTCAAATGGTTCAGCCTGTGTGTGTGTAGCTAAAGAGAAAATAAAGCCAAGCAAAATCCTAGATACTAGATAAATGTTTAGGTAAATCTGGATAAAGAATATATAGGTGTTTGTGTTATACTTGCAACTTTTTTATAAATCTTAAATTCCAAGTTAAAAATATGAAAATAACATGACAGTTACTATTTTATTAATATAGATTGATTTAGAGCTGAAATTTATTAATAGTTTGACAAAGCAAATTAGTATAAACAGGTTCAAGAAGAGAGTTTCCAAATATTCTGTAATTTTAAAAAAGTTCTGATTTAGGGGTTGGGGTTGTGGCTTAGTGGTAAAGGCTTGCCTATCATGTCTGAGGCACTGGGTTTGATTCTCAGCACAGCATATAACTAAATAAATAAAGGTCCATTGGCAACTAGAAAAAAAATTTTTTTTTAAACTTCTGATGTAAAATATTTACATATGCAAATTAAAGTTATTAATACAGGTACTTTTAAAACAATATATATTAATTTGAAACTTTTAATAAAAATATATGTAATTTAAGAAAAATTAAATCCAACATGTTGTGCTTGCTTCAGCAACACATATACTAAAATTAGAATAACACGGAGATTAGCATGGCCCTGCATATGCACTTCACTTCATGAAGTGTAAAAATAAGTAAGGAAATCCAATGTGTTTAATGTTCTTTTCTCCCGTAAAACACAACATAGCTGTTTAATTTAGAGATTTTTATCAGTTGTTCAGTAGTATCTGAATGAATCCTTTAAAATGAATTTCACTTTTAAGTTAAATAAAGAGCCAACAGTCATGCCAAATAATGGGTGTCACTTATGGTGTGGTTAATTAATTGGTGGTGTTCTCAGAAGATTTTTGCATAACTGCTCCTGAATATCTCTGCATTTAATGTGTGCTATTAAATGTAAACATAACTGACCCTAGGTCAGAGTGAAAGCTTGGTCATTGGCATGCCTATCATGGTATCTTCTTTTTCAATGTTGGCTTTTTTAAAATCTCGCTTGCGTTTGACTACTAATCCTTCTGCTTTTAAACAATTTCTTTTATTTCTTTATTTTTTGAGGTACAGTGTGCAAACTGGTAAAGCACACTTTACCAGTAAGCTTGACATCTGGCTGGAAATCATACACTATATAAAGTCTTGCTTATTTTACATACTCTGGGTACTTTTCCTCATTACTAGGTGTGTGGGATTCATCTATACTTGGGGGAATAGTTATAGATCATTTGTTGTCATTGTGGCATTAACATTTTACTATGTGAATTTATTTGTTCTGTTATTAGACCTACTTTTTGTTGAGGTTCCCAGAGCTTTGATGCTCTAAAATTCTTACACTCCCTTCTCTCTTTTCAATTGAAATTGGAAATGTGTTTTTTTAAAAAAATCAGATCTATTTGTATTCGTGCACTTAGCAAGAGATATTATGGTGTAGTGAAAGTGATAAGACTGAGATGTAAATACTCGGCTTTACAACATATCTACCTAGATGATCTTAAGCAAGTTAGTGTATGTCTCTGAACCTCTATTTCTCCTTTTGGAAATGGGGTGATGTCTATCTAATCTGGAGGGTTAAGGATCAGACTAATGTATAAGATGATAGGTAGTATGGGGCTGGGGTTGTGGTTCAGGGCTTCCCTAGCATGTGGGGACACTGGGTTTGATTCTCAACACCATATATAAATAAATAAAATAAAGGACCATAAACATCTAAACAAATTATTAAAGAAAATGGGCAGTATATGTGTGTGTGTATACATATATGTAAAAATAAAAATAATAGGATTGCTATTAGCAATGTGAACTTATCTAAGCAGGGCATTTGTGTTATTATTTCTTTTTTTGTACTGGGATTGAACACAGGGCTGTTTACCACTGAACTACATCCCCAGTTCTTTTTATTTTTATTTACTAATTTTTAATTTTGAGTCAGGATCTCACTAAATTGATTAGGGTCTTGCTAAGTTGCCAAGGCTTACCCCAAACCTGTGATCCTTCTGCCTCAGCCTCCTGATTACAGGCATGTACCCCTCTGTCCCACTTGGCATTTCTATATTTAGCTTTTTATTTCTAATTGTAGAATGAAGAGTTTTAAGAATGTGTAGATGTTATATTTTAAGTAGGTATCTTTATGTAATGAGAAATTATAGCTGTTTATAGTATCAATTTTGAATATGTACAGCTTCAAGTTGAAATAACTATGAAAATAAAAACTATCTCCTTATGTTTTAGGCTCGATTATTTGATGAACCTCAGCTTGCTAGTCTTTGTCTAGACACTATAGACAAAAGCACAGTGGACGCAATAAGTGCAGAAGGGTTTACTGATATTGATATAGGTAAGTTCCTTGGGAACTAAATTCTTACATTTTAAGTACAGTAATGCCTTATTTTGTGATTCTTTTTGGAGAGCAAGGTATATTTAAATTAGTGGTTTTCCCAAATGATTGAAGTTTACCTGTATAAGAGTGTTGCTTTTTTTCATTCTGGTGAAAATATTCCCAAAAGTCTTAACTCATTGCCTTTTAAAAGATTTCAAATAAAAAGAAATACTTTTGTATGTATGCTTGTCATTATGTAGCACCCTGTAGGAAATATAAAGAAAGGTAAAGTGTGTTTTGTTAAGGAAACATTTGAGAATTAAGAAACAAATATGTGAAAATTAAGATTAATAATATCAAAAAGAGATGGTATTTAGCAGAATGTGACTTTTGCCTTTTACAATTAGATATGTAATATCTAATTTTACTACATATCTACATATTTTTACAATTAGATATGTAGAAAATAAATACTGTGCAACTCCATAAAATGGCGAAATTATCTCAAATTTGGGTAGTGTTAGGAAAATCTTGACAATGGAGGTTGTGACATGAGCCTTAAAAAATGTATAGCATTTCGATAGTGAAGAGGAGAGAGCATTACAGGTAAGTGGAACCACATGAAGAAGCATGTGTAAAGCAAGGGTGGTAGAGGACCATTTATTGACAGGACTGACTAAGGAATTTAATTTTGTCTTGCAGGAGATTAGAGCTAATCCAGACTTCTTATCTTTATTCTGGTGAACAGAAAATAATGTATATTCAATCTCTATCTTCTGAGCTCTAAACTCATATACTGATCTATTTGTTTGACATTTTTATTTGAAGATTTTATAGACATTTCAAACAAAACAACTAAGGAAGAATCATGAACTGCCTTCTTTCTTTGCTACATCTCTTCTGTTCCTTTCCAACCTTTTTCAGTTTTCTTTTAAGGGCAAAACTGTGAACCTTATTGCTCACACTAAAAACCAAGAATTTATTCTTGATTATTCTTTTTCTTTCACACCCTACATGCAGACTTATCAGTAGGTGCTGATGGCTCTACTTCAAAATATATCTTGAATCTAACCATTTCTTACCATATCTGCTGCTATTGCCTAGTCTAACCCAGTGTTTTCTCACACCTGGATAATTCCAGTGGTCTCCTCCTCTAGTCTCTCACCTTCTACCTACTGATGATCCCACATGGTCCATTATTTACATAGCAGCTAGAATGGTCTCCCTATCCCTATTTTTTTTTTTTCTTTTTTGTACTGGGGATTAAGCCCAGGTATACCCTACCACTGAGCTACATCCCCAGTCCTTTTTACTTTTTATTTTGAAGCAAAGTCTTGCTAAGTTGCTGGCCTCAAACTTGGGATCCTTCTGCTTAAGCCTCCCAAGTAGCTAGAATTTTAGCTGTGTGCCACCATACATGGCTGAGAATGATCTTTATAAATCAAAAATTGGGTTGTATTACTTCTTTGCTTCTACTGCAGTTAGAATAAAGTTCAAATTCCTTCAAGAACTGATAAGACTCCCTACATGATATATCCTTCTATTAGGACAGTTTAGTCTCAGCTATGTAAAAATAGACCCCAAGTGCATACTGACTCAAATACAAAATAAGCTTATTTTACACTCACATAACAGTGCAGCAAAGTGTCATAGTCAGCAGATGGCTGTTTCTTAAGGCTCTGCCATTCAGTAGTGCCTGTTTGTTACCTATATCTTGCTGGCAGATGGGGGAAAGTATAGGCAGGGAAAGTACCCACATATTAAAAATGTTGGCCCTGAAGTTGTACCTTTATTTTAGCTCTTATTTCATTGTCCAGAATCCAGTCACAAGTCTGACCTAACTTGAGAGGCTAATAAATGTAGACTAATTACATCGCAGAAAGAGAAAACAGATTTTGGTAAATAGCTGGCGACTTTGTCTCCCTACCCCCACCCCCTCCCCCATTTATGTTCCACATATACTGGCCAGCATTATTTGCATTTCAATCCTTTATATTTGCCATTCTTTCTGATTGGAATCCTTTTTTTCTCTGAATTTTTGTACAGCTACCTGCTTTTAATCACTCAGATCTTAGATTGAGACCTATGATATCTTAGACTTTCTTAGGTACTTAAACAATGCTTTACTCTGATTTATTTTCCTCTTAATATTTATGTTGGTATCTGAAGTCTTATCTAGGTAGTTGTCTTTTGTATGTTGATTATCCACTTTCCCCTTCAAGAGTATAAACTCCTTAAAGGCACAGACCTTATTTACCACTGCATCTCTGGCACTCAACAGCAGAACATAGTATGTGTTCAGTTAATACTTATTGACCAAATGGTCTGACTTGCAGCATCTAGAATGATGCTTCCCACCTTGCACAGTTTTCAGTGAGTTAAGCAAGGGTGATCCTTTCAGAACATAATGTCTTGGTTCAGATTATACAACTATATAGGGAGTCATTTCTTGAGAACTGACACCCTACCTTCTTCCATGACACTTAATATATTCCTGTTACAATTACATAATATCTGGTTGTGAGTTTACCTGTCTCTTGCACAGTATGTTGGATAGGATTTATAGACTGCTTGCATTATACTGAAGAGCAGGGACTAGATTGTGTTCCTCCCAGCACCTGCACATTTGTGTTGATTTATAGATGTTTGAGAACCTCAGGCATTGTTCAAATGCTAATGAAGCATTGCTTAATTCAAATTCCCTTCCTCTGAAGTGGCTATCAAGTGCTGCATTTGTTCTTTACTCTCATTTGAAATAACACTGCTTGCATCTGGGTGACTTATATTGTTATGTGAATAGCTCTTACATTAATCATGCCATTGGCGCCTGGGAATTTTGAAGATTAAGTGCCTTGCACAGGGTAGATACCCTGCAAGTATTTGTTGATTTGAATTGACTCATGATTGCTTATATTAAAATTCAGTATTGTGTTTGTGAAACAAAATCTGTTATTAAAACATGTATTAGACCCTCAGCTGTAATTTCTTATTTTACTACATCTGTCAATAGAAGACCTATGTGCCCCTCTACCTATTTCCAACCAGTTTTCCTTGAAATGCACAGGTAAAAATTGGAAATTACAGAAAAGTCTTGAAGCTGAGGGAAGGCAGGAGCTGACTTCAGGAGCTATTCTGTAACTGTCTTAATATCAAAAACTTGGTCCTTTGTTTCTGATCTAATAATGAGGATAAGGTTTTAAGAAAAAGGAAAAAATTTTATTGATTTGCCAGTAGAGGAAAAACAGGGACACAGGGCTTTTGAAAGAGGGATACCAAGGGCTGGGATCCAGATATTATCAGAAGATATAATTAATTAGTGTCCACTGGGTGTCCTTGAGAGAGCTGTTGCTCCAGTTGAGTTTTTTAATTCTTGTGAGCAGTGATACCCTTCTGGGCAGTGAAGGACACAATAGCTTAGCCTGGAATAAGAAAATGTTTTTCTCGTTTCCCTTGTTAGGGAAAGTAGGGGAGAAGAAGGAAAAGTGGGGCTGGGTAAATGTCAGTTTTAACATAAGCCACCTGTAGTTGAGTAGCAAGGTTTATACTCAAAACATGAAGTAGACCCCTGTTACAGCCTTAAATGTAGGAATTTTTCTTCTCTGAGATTTGAACACAAGTTCCAAAGGGAGACACATTTTTTGCTAAAGGAAGAAGATATCACATTGCTACAACAAAATGAATTTACGTATGTTAAGGACAGTGTGATGTGCTCTGTGTGTGTATGTGTCATACCTAAGTTTATTATGTGTTCGTCTTTATTCAAGTTATTAGCAAACAAACATGTAGGTAGAAAGCCTTCTGCTTTTTACTGAACAATTAACTGTTATGGTTATTGTTCTTAAGTATATTGCTTTAATTCGTAAGAAAAACTTCGTAAATTTGCTCAGCTACAATATAAAGAAAAGTTCGGTTTTTAAAAAACTATGTTGAACCAATGCACTTAAATTTTTTTTTAATTGTGGAGAGACACAATACCTTTATTTATATATTTATATGTGGTGCTGGATTGAATCCAGTGCCTCACATGTGCTAGGCAAGTGCTAGGCAAGGCACTGAGCCACAATCCCAGCCCCAAATCTATTCATTTTTAATATACTGTTGAGCCCCAGCTGTGTTCTGGGAGCTAATATCTTTGAATGTTAGCTATCTTTGATTAAGTAAATATTTGACTTTTGGTATATGAACATGATATCACATAGGGATTTCAAATTCAGTATGTCCAAAATTAAACTTCAGGTATTTCCTCTACCCCAAACCTATTCCTGCTATAATCCTCCCATCTGAGATAATGCCACCCTCGTCCTTCCAGTCACATCCCATATCCAATTTGTTAGGAAATGTCATGGAGTCTTCCTTCATAATATATGCTGAATTGGATCAGTTTTCACCACATCCATAACTGCCCTCCTCTCCTATCATCCGTGAACTGGATTAGTACAAGAACCTCCTAACTGATCTTGGTTCCAATCTTGCCTCTACTCTTTAACACAGTTGCCAGAGTGGTCCTTTCAGAGCATAAACTGTCAGCTCACAACCCTCCAGGAATTTACCACTTCCCTCAGACTAAAAACCAGATATCTATGGAGTGCTACATAATTGTACCCCACTCTCTGTTTTTGGCCTCCTTGCGTGCTTCCCTCTTGCTCACCCCACATTGCCTCAGGTGCCTCCTTGCCACCCCTCAGATATGCCAGACGCAGTTCCATTTGGAGTCCTCACACTCATAGTCCTGGAATGCTCCTCTCTCTGGCTTACTTCTCAACAGCCTTCAATCTTGGTTCATACAAGACCTTCTCAAACCATGCTATTTTAAGATGCGTTTTTGACACCCCTTACCTTGCTGTTTTTATGCACATGTATCTAACACATAATTTACTTCTGTGTATTTAATCTGCTTTTCCCCATTAGAGTGTAAATTCCATGAAGGCAAGGGTTTTTAATTTCTTAATGATAAATCAGTACCTAGAAAAAATATTTGCAGAATGAATGAATTGTAATCTGTGAATTTTGTAAATTTATATGATTTAACTTGGAACCTTTTTCTGTGGCTCATTGTTAATCATATTTTGGATATTTGAGTTTGCTGAATAAATAGCATGAATATACAAAGAGGTACCATATCTAAACTTGCACATATAAGTAATAAATTGATTGTTATTGAATGTTAAGCTGGGTGTGGTAGTACATGCCTGAAATTTCAACTATTTAGGGAAGTTTAGTCAAGAGAATCCCATTTGAGGCTGGTGGGCAACTTAGAGCCTATCTCAAAAATAAAATTTAAGAAAAAAAAAAAAGGGCTGGGTGTGTAGCTCCAGGGGTAGAACATACATATGTGAGGCCCTGGGTTTCAATCCCCACTACCAAAAAATTTTGAATAATCTTACGCCAATTTCTTTAATTTTTTCTGATTTTTAATTTTTATTTATTTTGTATTGGCGGGGGGATAGGGATTGAACCCAGAGGTGCTTTACCACTGAACTACATCCTCAGCCCTTTTTATTTTTTAGACAGAGTCTTGGTAAGTTGGTGAGACTAGCTTCAATTTTGCGATCCTCCTGCTTTTATTCAGCTTTCTCAGTTGCTGGAATTGCAGGTGTGTGTCACCGTGCCTGGCCTATTTTAAGGTATAGAATATTTTAAGGCATAGGATCTATGGTTTTAATTATTTAACTTATTTTTTCATTGAGGTTTGAAAATTTTGTATTTCTATCAATATTGCTTTGTTAAAGAACAAAGTAATCCTAATTTGATTTATTTTTGTATTTTACGTATAGACACACTCTGTGCTGTTCTAGAAAGAGACACACTTAGTATTCGAGAAAGTCGACTTTTTGGAGCTGTTGTACGATGGGCAGAAGCGGAATGTCAGAGACAACAATTGCCTGTTACTTTTACAAACAAACAGAAAGTTCTAGGAAAAGCACTTTCCTTAATCCGGTTCCCACTGATGACAATTGAGGAGTTTGCAGCAGGTAAGGTTATGACTTCACTAAAGTCTGTTTAAAACTGTTTTAGTAGTCTCCTTGTGCAAGAATGCTTACTGATTTCCAGTGTTGAACATACAGAATATGTTCTGTATCTTTTCAGTTTGTTGAGACTTGCTTTATGGCTCACCATATGGCCAGTTTTAATAAATAGCATGTATGTATGTTTGTTTGTTTGTTTGTTTGTTTGTTTGGAACCACGGATTGAACTCAGACACATTTGGCCACTGAGCCACATCCCCAGCCCTATTTTGTATTTTATTTAGAGACAGGGTCTCACTGAGTTGCTTAGGGCCTCGCTAAGTTGCTGAGGCTGGCTTTGATCCTCCTGACTCAGCCTCCCAAGTCGCTTGGATTACAGGCGTGCGCCACCACGCCCGGCTTTAGCCATGTATACTTGAAAAGAATGTATTCTGGGTTATTGGGGAGAGAAAAATCTGAATAGTCCTATACCTCTTCATCAGATTGAATAGACCTATATCTATAAAAGAAATATACTAATGATATACAAATTTTCTATATATCTACCATTTTTCTTTTTGTCAGTTATATCAGTTACTAAGAAGTAGGTTAATATTACTGGTTTTGGTTAAGAATGTATCTCTTTTTCGTTCCATCAGAATTTTTTTTCTTTGTGAATTTTGAGATTATATCATTAGATACATTCAAATTTAGGATTGTTATGTTATTGAATTTACTCTTTTATCTTTATGATATATTTCATTTTTAAATTTTTTTTTGAGCTGCAGATGGACACAATACCTTTATCTATTTTTTTATGTGGCACTGAGGTTTGAACCCAGTGCCCCACCAGTCAGGAAGCACTCCACCACTGAGCCACAACCTCAGCCCCTATTCCATTTCAAATCTAGTAAAATTTCTTGTTTTAATGTTTTTGTCTGATGTTGGTATAGTTTTACTCAGCTTTTTTGTTTATTTTTTTGTGGAGCTAAGGGTTAAACCAAGGGCCTCATATGTAGGCAGGTACTCTACCACTGAGCCACAACCCTAGCCCTTACCCAGCTTTTTGAAAAATTAGTTTCATATATTCTGTATTTTCTCCATCCTTTTGTTTGTTCAAGGATTATTTGAGTATTTCTGGTATCTCTTATATACTACTTTTTAAAAAATATTTTTATTAGTTGTTGATGGACTTTTATTTTCTTATTTATATGCAGTGCTGAGAATTGAACCCACTGCCTCACACAGGAAAGCACTCTACCACTGAGCCACAACCCCAGCCCTATACTACATTTTTTAAAACATCCAGTCTGACCAACAGTCTTTTATGTAGAATATTCGATTGTTCTACGCTTTTTAAAATATATTTTTAGTTGTAGATGGACACAATACCTTTATTTTATTTATTTATTTTTTATGTGGTACTGAGGATCGAACCCAGTGCCTCACACATGCTAGGCAAGTGATCTACCACGAGCCACAATCCCAGCCCTGATATATTTGGACCATCTTGCAATTTGTTTTCCATTTGTCTTTCCTTCCTCCCTCCCTCCCTTTGCCCACCATCTCCCTATGTTCTTTCCTTCCTTCCTTCTTTCCTTCCTTTCTCATTTTGAAAGAACCAAGTGATTTTTTAAATATTTTTTTTAGTTGTAGGTGGACACAGTCCCTTTATTTGATTGATTGATTGATTCATTGATTATGTGGTACTGAGGAGTGAACCCAGTGCTTCACATGTGCTAGGCAAGTGTTCTACCACTGAGCCACAAATATAGCCCCCCAAGTGATTTTTATTATTTCATTTTTCTTCTCTATTTGCTTATTAAACATTGTGCTATTTTGGTGGATTACCCTTGATAATATTAAAAGATTTCTTACTGGGTTTCAAATTAAAAATTTCCATATATAACAAGGACCTGAATAACACTCTGACTACATTTAACCTTCTCAGCCTTTGATGCTACTGTTTTTGTGTATTTTTAATCTTTATGTATTTTAAAAGCCCATAAGATATAGTATTATTGTTTTAAAAGTCAGTAATCATTTAGATTTACAAATGAATTTGCCCTTTTTGGTACTTTGCGTTTTTTTCCATGTTGCCATGCTTCTATCCTATTTGCTTTAGTATTTGTTTTAGAACAGGTATGATTCCAACAGATTTTTTCACTTTTTGTTTTGGTGTAAAAATATCTTTTATCTTGCCTTCAGTTTTGGGAGGATGTGTTTCTAGATAGAGAACTTTAGCAGTTATTTATCTATCATTTGAATATAATTCTTTGACCTCCATGTTTCTAGTGGAAGTCTAATTATTGCTTCTTGAAAAGTATCCTTTTTCTCTGGTGTTTTTAAGATTTCATGCTCTTTGGTTTTCAGCAGTTTGATGATGATATGCCTAAGAATATCCTTTTATATAATTCCTTGAATTCTTTATTTTGGTCTTACCCCTCTATTAACTGTTACTTTGCTTTTTTTAGGTAGATACATGTTTTTCGTGATCTAAAGATAACTTTTTAACTAAAGTAATTTTTTCCTATAGGCTTGAATTATTGTATCATCCTATCGCTTATTTCTTCAGGACCACTAGTAGACTGCCTATTGATCTTTGCTTTTTAATCTTTTATTTTTTATTTTCTCCATACTGGGGATTGAACCCAGGCATGCTTAACCGCTGAGCCACACCCCAGCCCTGTTGTATTTTTATTTTGAGACAGGACCTTGCTAAGTGCTGAGGCTATCCTTGAACTTGTGATCCTCCTGCCTCAGCCTCCCAAATTGCTGGGATTACAGCTGTGCACCTGGCTTTTGTCATGCATTTTAAACATTTTAATCCTTTTTCTTAGTCCTTTTCATTCTGAGAGAGATGAGTATTCAGCCTCATCAGGTCAGGAATACCAATATATTTTCTGTATGATATTTTAAAAAAATAAACTTTTTAAAAAAATTTAAATGTTTAAAATCAGAACAGCTTCCTAAACTAAATCCCTAGTGTTTTGAAGTCTGTTACTTAAATTTCTTTTACTGACGTTGGAAGGATCTCCTGGAGTCTTATTTGAAACAGCATTTATTCCAGGATAAGTTTAAGGCATTTGGAATGTTTTTTCTTAGAAACTGTAAATGGAACAGTAGAGCATATATGCTATGCTACTTCCACAACTCTTCAGATCTTAGCTCCTACTGTGTAGCTAACTTATAAAATCTGGAAATAAGGCACTATTCCTTGTCTGTTCCTGCCTCTGACTATATTCTTCTGTTCAGATTGTAGCATCAGACTGGTATTATTAGGTGAGTGACTGCCCTTGTAAGTAGTTCTCCACCACAGAGAATGACTCTTTTCTGGTGAACAAAAGATGAGTAGATAGAAAAATCCAGAGGTCTTTCTGTTTCTTTCATCACTTGCATTCTTTTAGGTTAATTTCAACTAGCTTTATTGAAGCTTCAAATATATGTTAAAATACATATGCTGCCGGGCACAGTGGCCCATGCCTGTAATCCCAGCAGCTCAGGAGACTGTGGCAGGAGTATTGAGAATTCAAAGCCAGCCTCAGTAAAAGCGAGGTGCTAAGCCACTCAGTGAGACCCTGTCTCTAAATAAAATACAAAATAGGACTGGAGATGTGGGTCAGTGGTTGAAGTGCCTCTGAGTTCAATCCCTAGTACCTGTGCTCCACCAAAAAAAATTACATATGCTAAGATTTTTGTTTCTGTTTTTACTTGACATCTTCTAGAATTGAATTCATGTTATTAAGTGGAGTATTAGTTTGAAATCATACTGCTTTTATTGAGGTTTATATTTTTGTTTTAGGTCCTGCTCAATCTGGTATTTTGTCAGATCGTGAAGTGGTAAACCTCTTTCTTCATTTTACTGTTAATCCTAAACCCCGAGTGGAATACATTGACCGACCTCGGTGCTGCCTTAGAGGAAAGGAATGCTGCATCAATAGATTTCAGCAAGTAGAGAGCCGTTGGGGTTATAGCGGAACAAGTGATCGAATCAGGTATCTGTCATGTTTTTGTGGACTCAGCAGGTGGGTGGGGTAGTAGTAAGGGGTTATCCTTTATCCTCATATTGTAGAAGAATAATTAATCAACATTTAATTTTATTTTTTGATTAATACATTTTTAAATTAATATGAGTCAAGAAGTCATTAAGGCACCCTGTCTCCTCACTGAATTATAAGTGCGGATGATCTCTTGGGGTAAAAGAAAAGCTCAAAAGGATTGGGTTGGTCCTTCTATTACAAGAGGTCTGTTTGGATCACCATTGCTGGTGAGTTGAGGTTTAGTCTTCAGTCGATCTAACACTGTTGTTACAGAATTAAGGCTAATGTTAATCAATTTAACTTTACTAAGCTTACTATAAGATTTTTCTTTGAATAGATGTTACGTGGAAATCTCTCTTTAAATGGGAAGAAAAATAATGAATCATGAAGAGTGCATACATAAAATCCTATTGAAGAATTTATCTTTATTCTGTATTTAGGTTATATGTAAAAATAGCATTATTACCAATTTTGATAAAACATGCCTTCTGATTTTTCAGCTATTTAATAGCACTTTATTATACAACTAGAAATTAATAACTTCGTTAAATAAATCTCCATTTGAGGAGCAGACTACTTTTGGGTTAAGACAGATTTAAAATATGTTTGTAGACCTTCTATTAATCATTTATAAGGAGGATATATACCATATATAAAACCTTAGGGGATAAGGCCAAAGCTACACATATAAAGTAATAATTAACTACTTTTAGCAAATAAATTAGAGGAGAAATAAATGATTTATCATTCAATCCCAGTAGCTAGAAAAGGTATATCAAAAGAACCCTAGAAAAGAGAAATAGATAAATGTAGAAATTAGTGGATTAAAAGAGAATTGATAAATCCATAAGCTAGTACTTAAAAAGATAAATAAAATAAACCTCTGGCAGAGGTAACTTAAAAATTCATAATTAGACATCAAAATGGGAATATAATCAATTGCTGAGATTTTTACTTTAATTCTGGGTTTACTCTGTGCTAATAAATGAACATCTTGATGGAATGGATCATTTTATAGGCAAATATAAATTATCAAAATTGACTGAAGAGGAAAGCCTGAATAGACCAGTTACCATGGAAGGAATTAAAAGTTATCAAAGAACTGTCCCTTCACAAGGTGGTTTTTACAGGTGAGTTTTTATCAAACGTTCAAGGAACATATAATTTCCTTGAGCATTAAAAGAAGAAAATACTTCTTGGTTAATTATTAAAGGAAGCATAACTTTTCTGTAGGAGTCTTATAAGACCAAAAAAAATTCTAGGTCCACCTCACTTACTATGTAGAACAAATTCTGGCATAAAATGTTAGCTATTTAATCTGATAGTTCCTTAGAAAAGCAGTACTACATAAGCATATAGTTAATAATTTGTTTGAAAATTGGAAAAATGACTCAGTGTTAGGAAATGTTAATGTAGCATACCAAAAGAAATAATTTGATTTCATTAGATGTCAGAAAGGCTTTTGATAAAAATTTACCTTTTTTACAGATATAACTGTTGGTAGATTAAATCTAGAAGAATATTTCTTTACTATGATAGACTGTTGAAGCCTGAAGATAGAGATACCTAGTATATTGCTGTTTTTCAGTAGTTTTACTATAATTCTGAATTGTTACAGTCATGAAAGATAAAGAATTTAGAGCCTTGAATATTAAAAAGGAAGAGGCCTTTCTCATTATTTGTAGATGCTGTTATATATATTAGGAGTTCACAACTCCATCAAATGTGTTCTCTCAGAATAGATATTTTTGAATTTCTCCTTTACTAACCTGAAATGAAATTCATAGTATGCTTCATGATTTTTTTATTTGATAATGGCCACGTTATAATGGCCACGTTATAACATGATGGAGAAATAAATGTAACTAATAGTAAAATTAGATACGTAAACTTGTTTTGATTGTATAGACTTTGGACAGGATGTCACTAGAAGACAAACTAAAGTAAACTGATGCAGTACATTTGTATCATTATGAGACAACTTCAACTGCCAGGATTTAGGTGCAGTATATTAATTGTCTCATATACCAAGGTTCCAGATAAAAGAATTGAGTCAGTCCTATTGATTCTCAATTCTATATTTATGAACTTACTCAGTACTCAGAGTGATTTCTTAGTTATTTTCAGGCAAAGACTTTAGTTGCCAGTCCAGCATGGTCTCAGGAAAGTTGAGACTGCAGGGATAGAGAATGTCATGGCAGTGCATTTAATCCAAGAAACTGGCTCTGGGCCAGTTAGATGGGGTTTGAATCCCAACTATGGCACCCATTAGTGGGTCAGCCTCAAGCAAACCACTTAACACTGCTGAACCTCATTTTATCTTTTGAATGAAGAAAGTACAGTCTGCTAGGATGCATTGTTTTTAGGATTCAAGTTTATAACCTATATGAGGGTGTGTGTGTGTACACATATATGGGTGGTTTATTTGTGTGCATATACATGTGTGTGTACACACATGCACATGTGGCTACGTGCACACTTATATTTTCCCTAGTAGCAATGGTTTAGTATTTGGTAATTCTGTGTATGCAACAACTTTGTGGAACATAACTACCACAAATAATGAGAATAGACTGTGTAATATTTTCTCTACTTTTGTGGTAGTTGTCTCTTGTAAAAATTCATGAACATTAAAATTACACTGAAGATCTTTCATTGATACAAAAAAGGAATTAGGTTCAAGACTTGTAGTTATTAACAGATTTCTCACCTACATGAATTCTGGCAGGAAACTTTTTTCCCCTAGTAGTGGGAATTGTATCCAGGGATACTCTATCACTAAGCACAGCCCTTTTTGTTTTTGAGATACCATCTCACTGAGTTGCTGAGAGTCTCAAAGTTGCCCTTGAACTTGTGATACCCCTGCCTTAGCCTTGGCACGACACTTTTTGAAAGTTGATTGGGATTCTTTGTTACGGGGACTGTTGTGTGTATTATAGAAAATTGGCTGCTTGGTTTGTAGTGCCCCTAAGTTTGTGTAAGAGAACATGCCACCTTGGAGGTAGAACTCTTTGAGAACAGTTAGTTCACTTAAATAACCTCAGGTTCAGCTAAAAAACAATCAGAATCAATAAAAGAGAAGAGTGGCCAACTTATAAAATGTGTATTTGAAAACTGTTGTTCCTGTATGTTATTAAAATTTAGTTACAGAGATATGAATAATGGTGGTAATTATACAATGATGTGAATGTATTTAATGCTACTGAACTGTACACCTAAAAATGGTTTAATTGAGCTATAGTGGCACATACTTGTTATTTCAGTTACTTGGGAGGCTGAGGCGGTAGGATCCCAAGTTTGAGGAGCAGCCTGGGTTCAATCCCCTATGCCACCAAAAAAAAAGGTTAAAATGGTACATTTGTGTGTATTTTACCACAGCTGTAATACTGAATGACTGTGGTATTTCATGTATTATTAGAGTCTGTTACATTATTAGTGTGTTATTTGTTATATTGAATAGTACTATGATATTGTGAATGACCCCATTCACAATAGTAACAAATAATATAATATATAGAACAGTCCCTCTATAAAGGACTAGAGAATTTCAGCTGGAATCAGACTTTGATAAGACAGCGTCTTCCACATTATGTCATGTACGTTAGCCAATTCCTTTGAGAGGGCACATGCTTTTGGTAGGTGCAAGTGGTTTGGCAAAATACAAATCTGGAAGAATAAATAGACCAAACATAAAAAGAGTGATATAGACCAAATATAAAAAAGTATTGTAGATCTAAAGAACTTAGTGTTGTATGGAACAGACTAGAGTTCAAAAACCATCCTGATATTAATGAAGCTAAATATCATAGTGCTGAGGAAAGAATTAATCTCTTGGAAAATAAAGTTAGATCCTTACTGATCCCTTGTATTAATTCATATTAATTAAATTCATATTAATTAAAACTTTACAAATGAAACCATGAAATACTGGAACAGATGAATGTGTCTTTACTATGAGGATGAGGTAGACCTCTCTAAATTTGTCATAAATCATAATTTGGCTACAAATAATTAAAAATTTATGTCAAGAATCACCATGGAGTTAAAAGATAAATGACAAATGTGAAACTTTTGTAATGGATATTACCAACAAAGCATAAGTAACTATATATATGTTCTTTCAAATCTGCAAAAAGAAACTCGCCATGAGTGAGCGTTTCATTAAAGAAGAAATCCAGTCGGGGTGCAGTGGTGCACACTGAGTGGTAGTCTCAGTGACTGAGGAGTCAGGAGGATCAAGAGTTCAAAGCCTGCCTCAGCAAAAGCAAGGCGCTAAGCAACTCAGTGAGATCCTGTCTCTAAATAAAATACAAAAAATAGAGCTGGGGGCCGGGCGTGGTGGCGCACGCCTGTAATCCAGGCGACTTGGGAGGCTGAGTCAGGAGGATCTCGAGTTCAAAGCCAGCCTCAGCAACTTAGCGAGGCCCTAAGCAACTCAGTGAGACCCTGTCTCTAAATAAAATACAAAATAGGGCTGGGGATGTGGCTCAGTAACTGAGTATCCCTGAGTTCAATCTTCAATCCCTGGTTCAAAAAAAACAAAAAACAAAAAAAAATAGGGCTGGGGATATGGCTCAGTGGTCAAGTGCCCCTGAGTTCAATCCCCAGTACCACTGCTCCAAAAAAAAAAAAAAAAAGAAAGAAAGAAAGAAGTAGTCTAGGGGGCAGAGAGCATACAAGCACAATTTTTTATCTCATTAAATAATCAAATAGAAATGGAATTTGTCAGTCATCAGTTTCTCAAACGCAAGAGGAAATTAATGGTAGTGATAAAAGTGAGATAGAAATGATTTGTACTCTGGAGCATAAAGTGTTAATCTTATCAGGAAGCAATTTGATAATATTTATCTAAAACCTTAAGAATGTGCCTTTCATTTTTACCAACAATTCTATTTCTAAGAATTTATTCTAAGCCGGGCGCGGTGGCGCACGCCTGTAATCCAAGCGACTTGGGAGGCTGAGTCAGGAGGATCGCGAGTTTAAAGCCAGCCTCAGCAACTTAGCGAGGCCCTAAGCAACTCAGTGAGACCCTGTCTCTAAATAAAATACAAAATAGGGCTGGGGATGTGGCTCAGTGGCTGAGTGTCCCTGAGTTCAATCCCTGGTTCAAAAAAAAAATTAAAAAAAAGAATTTATTCTAAGAAAATGATAGTCATATAAAATGACCTAGCTGTAAGCTATGGCAATATCATATAATAATAATAATACCTGTAATTGTGTGAATAAAAAAATTTAAAAAATTAAAAAATAATAACTGCAAATAACCTTATTCAACAAGGGATTGGTTAGATATAGTGAATCAGTAGTTTTTTACTGGTTTACATGAAAAACGTATGTGTACAAAGTATATACGTGTGTATATTTCCTGAGATGATTTTTAATACATGTGTTCATAGAAAAAAGTCTGAAAAAGAAATAAAGAGTTGACAAAGGTTATTTCTGTATTTACAGATGCTTTAAATTTTTCCCATTTATTTAGCTGAATTTTCAGGGTTTTTTGGTTTGTTCTAGAGCTTGTACCTGGGGCTTCATGCATGCTGATAAACAAGAACACCACTGAGCTACATCTCTGGCCTATTATCTGGATTTTTGAAAATAGAATATATTGCTTTGTATTCTCTAAAAAACAACCACTGCCAGGCGTAGTGGCACATTCCAGTGGCTCAGGAGACTGTGGCAGGAGGATCACAAGTTCAGAGCCAGTCTCAGCAACTTAGTGAGGCCCTAAGCAACTCAGCAAAAACCTGTTTCTAAATATAAGAAGAGCTGGGATGTGGCTCAGTGGTTAAGCACCCATGGGTTTAATCCCTAATACAAAAAAAGTAAAAATAAAAACGAAACTATTACTTTTTTTTTGGCAGCGGTGAGGATTGAACTCACATGCTGGCCAACCAAGCACTCTACCACTGAGCTATTTGCAGTTATTTAACATGGTCTTCTATACTGTATAGCATGGTAGTTAAGAGAATTGATTTTGATCCAAGCAGACCTAGAGATGTGTCCCACCCAGTTCTGCCACACTTTTTGATCTGGGCAAGTTAATCTCCCTAAACCTCAGTTTCTTTCATTCTTTGTTTTTGTTTTTGTTTATTGGAAGGGGTCTTGTTATGTTGTCTAGGTTGGTCTCAAACTTGTAGGACCAAACAGTCCTTCTCCCTAGCCTTCCAAGTTAAGTGGGACTACAGGTGTGTGCCATCTCACATGGCTAAAATCCGTTTCTTTAGCTACAAAAATTTAGGATAATAAAATATAAGTGCAGTTAGCTAGTGTTCTATAGAGCTGTTAGGATAAGGACTTGGCACCATTAAGTGGTAGTGGTATACTGGTAGTAGTAATAATTAAAATTATGGCTGAAAATGTTGAAAATTACTTGTTTTGCATCACAGATTATCTCAGTTCCTTATGTACTTAGTTAAGATATATTAATCTATCTTACTCCATTTTATAAATGCATAAAAACTAATACTATTATGATCAAACTGCTAATAATTGCAATTATTTTAGGTATGGAATCATTATTCAAATCCACCTGTTTGAATTAGGTCTTATCTCCAGTCCTCTACCACCAGTATTATTTGTTACAGCAACCTGCTTATTTCATAACTCTTAATCACAGTTTATAATGATGGTTTATTCTTTCTTTACTTGTTTATCATTAGTGTCTGCCATTAGACCACATCCCATAGGGATAGAAATTGTGTGCTGTTGACCATTATTTCCCCATTGCCAAACTAAGTACCTAAATTTAGTAGGCCTTCAGTAAATATTGAACTGATAATTGTCCTAGTTTGGGATGCTGGATTTCAGATACTACTTAAGATCCTGTTAAGTTCATATTTATTCTAGAAAGGTTTTTTTGTTTGTTTTATGTAAACACAATATTACCAAAGATAATCAATTTGTGATTATTTTCCTTATTATAAGCAAAACTAGATGTTCCAGGTGACATTGTAAAAAATAAAAACATTATAGAATTGTTATTTTATATTTGGTTTCTCTCTCTCAGGTTCACAGTTAATAGAAGAATCTCTATAGTTGGCTTTGGCTTATATGGATCTATTCATGGTCCCACGGATTATCAAGTGAATATACAGGTACACTTCCCCCCATAATTTATCATCTTGAAATGTAACAAACATGTAATTTTACAATAAGATATTCTGTTGGCAGAAGTCCAGATTTTAGTACAATTGTCAAAGAAATTAGAAAGCCCATTAATAGCATTTTAAGCCTAGAGATTTGTTTTACATTTCTAAAAAATCTGGTTTCAAAAACTCGAGATCTTCATGTACCAGGAGCTCTCCTTTGTCCAAGAAGCCCATTAGTACTTCCTGCTGTGCACTGACTGTCTTAAAACACATTCTGCCTTTTTCATGGTGTTTTGAACCTTAGGGCCTTGAATCTCTCTCATTACTTATGACTACAATGAACAACCCTGATTTAGGAGGGTCTCACCAGACCCTCCCTCGTTCTTTAGGTCTACGACACCTCATATCTCTTTCCCTTCCTTATTAATAAACCAGTGTTTTTTTTCATACCCCTTTTAGCAAAATTATTTTTGAAAACATCAATATTGTATTTTTATTTACAAACTACAGGCAATACTGTATTTTGTATACATAAATTAAAACAAAATATGAGAAAAGGAAGTAAAAAATGTTTCAAACTTTTGTTTATCAGTAGAGCATTTCTGCCCTCTCTGAAATGTTACTGACATTTTTTTTCATAGTAAAAACTTTGGTGAACTTTGTAATCAGAATGCATTATTGGCTTTTAGAATACTAGCTTTATATGTTGTTGTTATAACAATTCAAAGATCTGATTCAGTGACAGCTAAAAATGATACCTCACAACCTCAAGAGACCTTGCTTCAAATGGAAGATTACATTAGTGACTATATTAACCAATTCATTATATTCATTTTCTAACCCTATCCACTAAGGTTTCTAGTGAAAATCAATTGATATATTTATATCATTAATGTCAATTTGTTGTTGTCACATACCAATTAGAAAGTTATGCTATTTGTAAGATTTTTAAATAGGTTAGAAAAATTACTTCCATGGTGTTGTTTTTGTTTGTTTTTGTTTTGTTTTGTTTTGTTTTTGTGTGTGTGTGTGTGTGTGTGTGTGTGTGTGTGTGTTTGTTTTGTGGTACTAGGTATCAAACCCAGTGGAACTCTACCAGTAAGCTGCATCCTTGGCCCTTTTTTGAGATAGAATCTTGCTTGGTAAGTTGCTGAGGCTGCTCAGAATTGGTAATTCTCCCATTTTAGCCTCCCAAGTAAATGGGATTCCAAGTGTGCATCACCACACCCAACTTAATTCCATGGTATGTAAATACAGAAAAGCCTCAGCAAATCTTTGAAGAGTGTAAAAGATTTTTACAGTTACTCCCCATTGTACTTTATATACATTATGAAGCATTAAGAGCCTGTCCAGTAGAAGCCCTTAGCCTACTCTTGCAGACTGGATAATCTCCAGGCCTGGGGAGGAGCCAGGGCCCCATGTGAGTCTCTGTGATTCTCAAACTCCACCCTCCCTTAAGCATACTTTATGTATTACCTAAGATACTAGACAC
>JAJEJO010000165.1:1120925-1206403 GCA_020662805.1 Glaucomys volans
CTGGCCTGGTACAAAAGCTAACAGGGATGAGAAGTTGTGGGGAAATGAATTGTTTAATTAGTTCCTACCGGTCGTTCTAATTTGGTAAAATCCCAAGGATGCCAAGAAGCAAGAAATGTGGATTTTTATATGAAATCTCCATGTTCCATTTTTAAGTGTTGACCAATAATTTAAAATCTTTACAAACACTCACACCATAAAGGCCAAACAAAACTTGTCTGAAACAAAATTCTGGTTCTTAACCAATTTACAATCTTTGCTTTAACTCTATAGGAAAGGCCCATTCCTCCAAATCACTGTTTCTTCTGTAACAGTAAGTTTGAAATAGGAGTATATAATAGAAACACCTAGATGAGGTAAAGAAAGAATAGTATGAACTGTTAAGTAGTAGGTGTGGGCAATAACAGATGGCATTTTGTTGTAGAAGTTAATTGTCTTCATCTGCTTGTTTTGTGGACAGGCACTTTACCTTATATACCTATAAAGAAGAGCAATGTGATAAAGGTCAAACCCAGGGCTTTGTGCATTCTAAAGTGCTCTAACACCGAGTACACCCCCAACCCTAAAACCCAGTTTTGGATCACTTCAGAATATTAGATAAAAGTACCAAAGTTTTGTGTTAAACATAGCAATGAGGACATGTTTGCTTGGAGTATTTTAAAACTGTAATCAGTTGACCAACATACACTACCATTGGCTCTGTGGACCATTAAGGAAAGATACTAAGTGCCTGGGACTGTTAAAGTTATGTCATTTAAAGACTCTCTTATTCCATCTCAACTTCCAGTAGTCCCATTGGACAGTAATATTGGGATAGCAAGTCTGTAAGTATGTTCATGGAAATAGCTGTACCCATGTGTTGAAGATATATCCATATGCTAATAATGAATGACACTTTATTGTTGCTTAGTGCATTGACATTTTCAAGAGATCTTCATCTGCATTTTATAGGACATAAAATGGAAACATGAATTTTTTGTTGTCATTTTTTTGGCCTAGAGATTGATTCCAGGACCTTGCACATATTGTGCAAGGGTTTCCCACTGAGTTATATCCCCAGCTCATGAATTAGCTTTGAAATCAGAACTGCCTGGGTTTGACCCTCACCTCTGTCACCAACAAGGTGTGATTGTGGACAGACCTTTTCAAACCTCTGTCTGCACATCAGCTTTGACAATAAAGTTATGATAAATACCTTACAGTTTGGGGAGGATGGTTGTTGGAATAACATGTTGTTGCTGTTGTTTTGTAAATAGGTAAAGCAAGGTTTTCCCAAATGAAAGAATTAAAACCAAAGCTCAGAGAAGTAAACTGGTTTGTTCTACACTGCACTGTCAAAACCAGGTCCTGTGTCTTACTACTTTATCTAGGCACCATCATATTGTCTTTTGTTTTTGTTTTTAATTTTAGTTTTTTATTGAACTGTGATAAACACACAGAAAAGTATGCATATTTATAAGTGGCATAATGGCACAGTTTTCACAAACTGTACATACCCATGTAACCAGTATCTGATCAAGGAATAGGACATACAGCACCTGGGATCTCTTCATGATCTTCCCAAGTTCATCTCCCTACAGAGTGCCTGTTGTACTGATCTCCCACAGCATAGATAGCATTTGCCTATTTCATTATTACGGTTTCATCTAATGTATGCAGAAAGGCAGGTTTTCAAGGGCTGTTCTACACTTGCTGTTCCCGTGTATGGAAGCCCTTTCTCATACCTGGTAAGCTGACTCAGGTTTTTAGGTATTCTGCTCCATGAAGTTTCTCCTGTCTTGAACAGACCCAGTTTTTCCTGTTTGCCCACTTCATATTCTGCATAGCTCTTACTGAATTGGCTGTGCCCTAAAGTTCCCAGAAAGCATCTCTTGATGCCGCACAGTGGTTGGCCCAGATGATAGAACAAAATTGAAGGGACAAAATTTTTACATTTTGAACATGCACAAACATGATACTTCATTTAAGGTCATTTTAATTTTAATTTCATTAAATAACTCTGAAATAGAAAATGCTAAAGGGCTTTTCCTAGGAACATAGGCTAGCAGGAAGTAAAGGCTCATTTCCCTCAGACATCTAAAATTAGCAAGTTCTAAAAATCCACACACCCAACTGTGTATCTTTTATGAAAGACCCCCTCTTCTACAACTAGGCTCCAGTTAACTGACATTCTCCTCATCTTTAATGTGATGAATGATAAACAGCCATTTTCCGACATCATTGGTGGTTACAGGTTAAGTAGAGAAAGACTGGAACAGAGATTTAATAGTCTGTTCTGCTACTCTAAAAACTTCATATTCTTTTCTACAAAGCTCTTTAACTTAAACATAACTTCTCTTTTAAAAATTACAGATTATTGAATATGAAAAAAAACAAACCCTCGGACAAAATGATACTGGATTTAGTTGTGATGGAACTGCTAACACATTCAGGGTCATGTTCAAAGAACCTATAGAGATCCTGCCGAACATATGCTACACAGCATGTGCAACACTCAAAGTAAGTGTCATTCAGAATGTTCTGGAGGCTGCACTGGTAGAGCCCATGATTTCCTCTTGAATGTGTTGTACAGTTTCAGAAGCTAAAAGTCACTGACAGTAGAACGGGGGTGGTACACGCCTAAGACAAAAAGATCTCAAGTTCTAGCCTGGGCAACTTAGGAAACCCTGTCTCAAGATAAAATAAAAGGAGCTTAAAGATTTAGCTCTGTGGTAGAGTGCTTCTGGGTTCAGTCCCCTAGAAGAAATAAAGGAAGGAGGAAAACAGATGGAACATGGAAGAAGGCAACCTGGAGCTAAAATATACAGCTACTTTAAGAAGTACATTTCAGCACCCCATTGTATCATGAAAGAAAAGTTCTTTTTAAGAAGTAGCCGTTTGTTTGAGGAAATTGAATGATTGACAGAAAACAAAGTAATTGTTTTCTTAAACCTTTTCACTGTTCCCTAATGACTGAGCTCTACATTCTATATTTTTACTCATTGATTAGCTTTTTATTTAATAATCAAGTTTTTTTATTCAGTAAACTTTTTTGTAAATATTTTTAGCTGTTGATGGACACAATTTCTTTATTTATTTTTTTATGTGGTGCTGAGAATCAAACCCAGTGCCTCACACATGCTAGGGGAGTGCTCTACCACTGAGTCACAACTCCACCCCCATTGATTAACTTTGTAGAAAAACGTCATTTTTCTTTAAATGACTCAGCATAAAATTTATACAGGAGCTATAATGAATATTATAGACCATTGATCTAATTATAACATCATAGTAACTTGAGTGCTTATTCCATGAAAATTGCTAATGAGTCCTGTTCTCATTTAGGGTCCAGATTCCCACTATGGCACAAAAGGGTTGAAGAAAGTAGTGCATGAGACACCTGCTGCAAGCAAGACTGTTTTTTTCTTTTTCAGTTCCCCTGGGAATAATAATGGCACTTCAATAGAAGATGGACAGATACCAGAAATAATATTTTATACATAATTTAGCAGTATAATACATCTTGACTAAACAGTACCGTGCAATCTAGTCTCAAAAGTAGAAACAACTGACCACAAAAAAATTAGTTTGAGTGTCATGATTATTTATAATTGTAAGATAAGAAACATTTTCGTTTCTTAGAGAAAATAGAAAAATGTTGATTTAAATCTCTGCATGACTTAAAAGGCAGATTTTCAATTTTCTTATCACCTTAGGGGAAAAAATAACTGGGTTTAATTGTGTTAAAAAAAAAAGCTCAGCTATTTCAGCTTCATCTTGTATAATTTCATAGATCTGCTAACTTATGGTCTTTCAATAGTTTTGAATTGAAAGATTCTTGTTATATGTAACAGGTTTGTTTTTTTCTGTTTTAACTATTTTGATGGTGAAATGAGATGAGGTGGGTCAGTATTCCTACAGAAGTCCTATTAATTCAAGTATCTAATTTCAGAAAATTAAGAAAACTGACTTTATATTTGGGGTTTTGAAATATCTGGTTGTTAGCATTTGGAATAATGCTTTAAAAAAAGTCTAATAAATGCCCAGGAAATTTTTCTTGTATTTACAGAAAAGGATATTTTGTAATAGTATAGTAATGCATTACACAATACAGTTTTACAACAATAAATGGGAGTTTGTATAAATTCACAATAATGTGATATAAACAAAGGATCTAAAGGAATAGTCTAAGACTGAATCCTTTATCACTAAACTGTAACACTGTACCTGTCTATTTGTATGGGGGGATGCTGCTGATAATTTCAAGGATTGAGATGATGATGGTGATGATGATCAGGTAAACAGACATCAGTTCAACATTGTGATAATCATATACAATAAGAAATGGAATAAAATATGGACATTTCTAACAACTACTTTGGAATTATAAAACTATCCAACAGGATTACTCCTGCTGAAAAAGTATGCTTTCTGTCACATACATAATTCTATCCAAGAAGTAAAATATGTTTGATATTTGTGACTTCATTAACATGATGGGCACATCTATATTAGAAGTGGATACAAAGTATACTTTGGCAGATTGACATTTATATACTTTTATGTAAAGCAGTAATTTAAAATACAAATGAAATAACATTTTTCCCTTGAAAGTGATTATCTTATTAAAAACTTAAGTGTCATTAAGCTTAAAGTGTGTCAGATTGTTGTGGCAGATGATTAAAAATAAAAATTCTTTTAAGTATCAACTTTAAAAGAATTTTTAAAAAATAATTAGGATAAAAAATTTTTCATCAAAAGTAATATTTCATATTTTCAAGAAGGTAGTGAGGTGTGTCAGTTACTTAGGCTTCTTGAAATTACTGAAGAAAAGGGAAATTTTTCTATCTTTGATACCATGTTCTGAGGGATATAAACTTAACTGGAATACCTATGGAATGTGTAGTTCTGGTTAATAAAAGATTAACTGGCAAACAATCTGTAGTAGTGATTATAGAAAGTACTTCTGCCTTAAAAAGTGTGACATGCCAGAGATAAGTGTTTTTGATGTTTGAGGCATTTCATATGCTTCATGTGTTGTACTGAATGTAACTGAATGTAGGCCTCCCTGGGCCTGGTACAAGAAATGGAACAGTGTACTGACATTGGGACATCACCTGGAATTTTTAAAAAATAAAATGTTTATTATCCTTTTATCATTTGTCTTTTAAAATTTGAATGTTAGACACCATTTTGGAACAAAGGCTTAAGTTAATTAAGGTGTAACTTTAGTTTTCATTTATGGAAGTAATGAAAGACAAAATAGGAATGCCTTACTGATGCCTGAATGCATGTCACAGAAAATACAACGTAACAGTTGCTGCCATCTGTTTCTTGGTCACTTTTTTTTTTTTTTTAAATACATGACAGAATATATTTTGACATACATACATGGAGTTTAACTTCCCATTCTTGGTCACTCTTTTGTAGTCTCAGTTTTTCTCTCCTATTTAAGAAATAGGAAGTACAGAATGAAGAATAAAAAGAAAGAATCTTGTTATTCTTACAGTGTTACAGTCATCTCACAATGGTTTATTGATTATAATGATGTGAGTTGTTACCCTGTTTAAGGACATTTTCTTTATTGGTAGTACTGGGGATTGAACCCAGGCAAGCTTTACTACCAAACTACATCCCCAGCCCTTTTTTAAATTTTGAGATAGGGTCTCTCTTCAGTTACCCAGGCTGGCATCAAACTTGGAACCCCTCCTCAGAGAAGCTTCCCAAATAGCTGGGATCACAGGTGTGCACCACTGTGCCCAGCTACTTTAATACATACGTTCTTGTTTCTCAGCGTCAGTATAAGATAAATAAGATTACATATTTCATAGGGAAAGAATTTAATGTTTGAAAAGGTTAGTGATAGTAGGTGAAATTTTATAAGACCCCAAAGAATACCTGATCAATCTACACTTAGGGTAGAATATAAATACTAAGAAAGTGTTGATACTCTAGTATCTACCCAATAAATTAAGATGGATTATTTGCATTGTCAAAATGTTTTAGGTCCACATAAGTAGTACTTATAGTTTTAAAGGTAGTGGAAATCTAGATCTAGATAGACAACCTTCTAGAATGTTACAGCAGGACTTTCAAGTGAACTATGTTAAATATAGAATGATATTTATTATATCACTTACCTTTCTAGTGTTGTCAAACAGCTTTCTTTATCTGTATGTTCCAGTCATAGATTCAAAATCTGGGAATTATCCCTGAATTAGACAAAAAGCACCTTCACAAGAGGGAACCATAGCATTCCCAGCCCCAGAGCTTATGTGGAATATTTATTCTCTTGACTAGTTTGCAAACTTCAAAAAAAAAAAAAAACATATATGTATATCTTTTTTCCTTCTCCATTGGTAAAGCTAAGACAATGAAGATTTTAAATGGAACTCAAAACTGATGGAAGATTTTTTAAAAATAAAATGAAACAGCATAAATACATATAATGGGTTTTCTGCCATTGGGATCATAATCCCCATTTTTTCCTGTTAATATTTCTTACCACTCTGCCTCTCCCCCCACCAACTGTTAGAGACTTGAGCAGAAGCAACAGGTTAGGTGCATAGTTATGGTGGCAGATGGGGCTGGTATTTATTCCTTTCCTTGGCTGGTGTGATAAAGTTCTCATACTTCCACTTAAATCACCTGTGGGAAAGGCTGAACGGTTCTTTGCAGGCACCTCTTTCCCTTCATCCACCTAGTCTTCTAGATATCTTTGATGATTTACCATCACAATTGTCCCCTTTATTTCCATTTCAACTTTCAAAATTGTAATTGAGGATGTCAGGATTTCATCCAAAACCAGTTCTGTAAATAGCTGCAATTTAATTCTGGTTCTGTTTCTGTGCCTCAGTTTCCCGCCCCCTTTGGTACTGGGGATTGCACTCTTACCCATGCTAGGCACCCTACCACTGAACTACATCCCCAGCCTCCCCCACCGCCTTTTGAGACAGCTGTGCCTCAGTTACCCAGACTGGCCTCAGCCTGTGATCCTCCCACCTCTTCTTGAGTAGCTGGAATTACAGGTGTGTGCCACCATGCTTAGCTTGTGCCTCAACTCTCAACTGATTTTACAGTAAAGAGTTTTTGTTTTTATACCTCACTCACTTTCTTCTACCCAAACCTTCAGGTGGAATGGCCTCAGTGTCCACAATGGATAGCCCATCTAAGCCCAGTTTTCCAGTTCTGTCCTTCCTTACAGCAATCTTCAGCGTTTCATGATCCCACCATGTTCTATCTCCAAAATAGTAAATTCAGATATCCCACTCTATCCACAACTTTGGATACTTCTCCAGTTATTCTGTTATTAAATCTTAAGAATGCAGCACCTTGATTTTGTTCCTGACCCAGTTAGACCTGCCTTTGTTCTTTTTCCTCTTTTTTCCCCTTTGGTCTTTAGTCACTTAAACCACTTTATTAACCCTCAATTCTTGTATACACCCTGCTGAGTCCAGGCATTTAAAATAATGTAACTGAGGCTGCTCAATGGTAGAGTGTGTGCAAAGCATGTGTGAGGCCCTGGGTTCAATCTCTGGCATCAAAAGTACAATAGCTAGGCCTGGTGGTGCAATAGCTGTAATCCCACCAACTTGTGTGGCTGAGACCAGAGGATCACAAGTTCAAGGCCAGCCTCAGCAATTTAGCAAGGCCCTAAGCGAGATCCTGTCTCAAAAAAAGGGATGGAGATGTAGCTCAGTGGTAAAGTGCCCCTGGGATAAATCTCTAGTCCCCCCCCCCACCCCCCGCCCCCCGGAAAAAAAAATGTGGATAGATAGGGTCAATGATGTCATGACCTCCAATTTTAACTAGACCAACAGTGCTGCTGGGTGAGTTTCAACAACTCTGGCAGAGTCCTTGTAAGTCTGTTCCTCTACCTTTATCATCTCCCCTTTCTTAGCTAATAAAAGAACTTCCAGCTCCTACCACCAAACCTACTTAGGCATTCATGCTTCACTTGTGTTCAGACCCCACTACCTCAGCAAACTGAGGTGACCTCCTAGCTCATTCCTGTCAACCTTCCAATAGTTAACTCATCCAGTTCGAAAATCATTGAATCACTTATTCCATTTCTCTATCCATGAAAACTGCTCCTGCCTGGGTCACCAGAACCACTTTTTCCTTAAATTTTGGGGACACTTAGTCATTTTACATGTCTTCCCTGTGGTATTCATCACTGTTGACTACTATTCCCTTAGCTGCTCTTTTCACTGTGGTGGCTTCTCTCCCTGCCCTTTGGGTGCTATCCTATACCTCTCATCCATTTCCATGGCTTCAGTTACCATCTATTCTCAGAGGACTCCAGAATCTCCAGCACCAGCACAGATCTCTCAAGTTTCAGTTATTACATCCGTTTAATTATCTCAATATTTCTATTCAGATGTCCCATAATCACCTCAAACTTACTATGTCCATAAACTGTACTTCAAACTCCTAAACTTGTTCCTCCAGCCCTAAACCTGGGCGTGTCATTTCCCTGTGCAGTCATTCTCCTAAGCTCTGGATCATGCCAATTCCTGAGGATCCTTACAATGGTCAGATAACTCCACGGCAGTTAACTTTGGTTCAGGCCACCATCTCCCATTTAGGTGGCAGATCCTACTTCTGGCTTTTCCTCTATTCGCCATACTGCAGCCAATGGTCTTCCTAAGGCAAACTGGACTGTAAAAATCCCTAGCTTCAACCCCTTGAAAGATTCCATGATCTTGCTTCTGCTGACTTCTCCAGTCTCATGTGTAGCCATATTACACGCCATAGTATATTTCCTCTCCTTTTATGTTAAGGGATCCTACCCCGGTGGGCACAAATCTGCTGCACCCTCGGTGCATGGAAAAGGCCAAGCCTGCGCAAGTCTCCATCGTCGTGGGCTGCCCATCCTTGCGCGTTGGCTGCGGGGGCGCGAAGACACCTGATTCCGTGCTCTCCTTGCAGCTCACTTCAATCCTGAGAACCAGCCATACCTTTCTCCTTCCCCTCGTGAGTAAAGACCAGCGGTGACACGCTTTCTCACTACCTGAGGAGGAAGGGTCATGGCCGAATGAGACCCCAGCACCGCGGGTTAGAGAACAAGGCCTCTCCAGACGGCCGCGAGGGGTCGCTCTTGCGCTGGGCGCCGGGACCAGCCCCGCCGCGTAGAGAAGTGCAGAGTGTCCTTCCGGCGCTCGGCCTCCCTGCCCACGCTGCTTGCGCCGGCGCAGAGCGCACTTCCGGCGCCGGGCCGCCAGTCAGGGTCTGGCCCAGAGGATGGTGCGGCTCGGTGGTCACTTTAGGCATCTCTCGGCGGGACTGAGCACTCGGGTCTCCTCTTCTGGCGTCGAGATGCCTAAGAAAGCTAGCGTGACGAACAAGGCTAGTCCCATAGCGTTGAGAGGGCGGGCCACAGGGCTGCTTCTGGAGCGAGCGAGAGAAGCAGGAGTGGAAGGCACCTCGGGCGGCTCATTGTCGCTCAGTCCTAGGTGTCCGGACCGCCGGCTCACCCCGCACCTGGGCTCCTGCTACTTTCTCTTCACCGTCCACCGGGTGCAGTAGGAGCCAGACGCCTCTACTTGCCTGGAAGGCTCTGTTCTGCCCTCTACTTACCTTAGCTGATCACATCCCTTCGGTCAAAAATGCACGCACCACTCCTGCTCCTCTTCCCCCGTCTTTGCATGGCTAACTCCAACTCATGCACTGCCTCCTGCTAGCAGCTCACCCGCTCTCCCAAGGCGGGCCTACCTTCCTCCTCCCTGTGTGCATTTTCTTGGTGGACTTAGCCCAATGTACTGTAATTAGGTTCGGTCTTTATCACTGCGGTCTAACCCCTGAGAGCAAGGACCATTGTGTCATCTTCATATATCCATAGCCTATATACTGCGCTCTTGTGTAGTTTGTAATTTTCGAATGGATTATAAGTTCCTCGCACAGCCTTTTAAACCTCAGTCACTATTTTTCCTTTCGCTTCACACCCAAACATAAACACACACCACTCAGCTTTAGGCCACATCTAATACAAAAATGAATAGCAAATGGTCCCTGCTTCTGACGAATTGGTAGTACAAAGCAGATTTAGGAATCAGCACTAAGGTATGAAAGCCAGAGTCGGGTCTTCTTCCAAAGCAGGGAAAAATATTTTGTAGGGTTGATAGAAAGGCTTCATGGCATTATTCTTGAAGGACATGGGAAAAGCATTCTGTGTCCAGAAGTCCCTGACTAATAAGCCTACTTTGTCTTGATTAAAGGTGAAGAGGAGTAGTGGAAGGATCAAATTAAATGTATGGGGAAATATTTTGTAACCTGTACAATTGTATGTTTGCTATTTTAGGGTAAAAGCCAAAGCAAGGAACCAGAGAGACCACTTCCTCCCTTAGGTCCTGTGGCTGTCGATCCAAAAGGTTGTGTTACCATAGCCATCCATGCCAAACCAGGCTCCAAACAAAACGCTGTAACAGGTACACCTGAACAATGGGATGGGATTCTTGTGTGAATCAAGTGTCCCCTTCAGCTTCCTGTGGCCTTATTTAGCTGATAATCGTATGACAGTTGCATATATTTTTACATTTGCATTTACAGTCTTCTCCATTTTAAAATTCTAGATTCTCATGTAAAGGTATTTGAAATTGAATACATGATATTTAAATTATACCCAGTTAGATGAAAACTATTGTTATCTTTTCCTTTCTAAAAGTGTATTTCTAAAAATGTGGTATTTTAGGAAAGACATATATAGCCTAAATTATTATTCTTTTTAAAAAAATATATATATATTTTTAATTGTGGATGGACACAATGCCTTTATTTATTTATTTTTATGTGGTACTGAGACTTGAACCCAGTGCCTCACACATGCTAGGCAAGTGCTCTACCACTGAGCCACAACCCCAGCCCTAGATTATTCTTAATTTGTCCTATCCCAAAACTGGCGACACTGGCTAGAGAAAGAAAAAGCATTTTGGTCTCCCTTAGTGATCACTGACCTAAGGAATGGGAGAAAACCTGAGATCTGAGACCCTCATCAATTCCTATGTGAACTTGTTTTAAGTCAAACAACATAAAACATTTCTAGTCCGTTTTTTCATTTTTCAAATTTGAATGTGGACAAAGAGGCTTTAAAACTGTTCCCTCAAACTCTGAAATACCTCAGGACTCTGTTTCTGGTGAAGGAGAAAGGCCAGTTACTTTAAATATGTTTACTTTTGTTTTAAATATTGGATTTCAGAGAGAATTGGAAAAAAGGAAGGATTTTGAAGGACAAAGTTTTAAAAACCATTTATCTGAATTGTCTTGAAAGTCTTTTCTACTTCTAAAGCTTTGTATACCAAATTATATTTTGAAAATAAGAGGATTGATGTGCTCGGTAGGCCTGGTTTGTGCTAATGGCCATGTTAGCTTCTCTGTTGGCTATACCCAGCATTTGCTATATCAGTGTAAGATGGTATCAACTACACAGTACACAAGTATTTTATGTGCCTTAAGACAACAATTCATATCAACACTTTCTTTTCCATCTCTTGTAAGACATGATATCAAAGATGTTAAAATGTAAAAAACTGTCAGAGAATTGGTGACAGGATGGGAGAGACAGAATCCACCTCATTCTTGTGGATTCTATGGCCATGTAGTTTACATAGGGTGTGAGTGTGTGGAAATGCCTGAACAACCCCATAGGCAGGATCAAGCTCATTTGTAAACTGCTTTGAGTAAATATTTCCCTTTCTTAATAACAGTGGAGGGCTACAGGGAATATTAGTTGATTCCAAATTCCTCACTTGTAAAATGGAGATAATAATGGTGTTTTTATCTTCTTTATAAAGTCATTGTGAGGCTTAGGTTAATATGTGTAGAGCCCTTCAAATATGTTCGTGTGTGCTTCAAATTGGTGGGTAGTAAATGCTATGTAAATGTTAAATAAACATTAATAAATTTTCAAAGCATTTAAGATGCATCTTACATAAGATATGAATTGATATGCTCTCCTTTTCCTGATGTGGAAAACCCTGAACAATCCTTTACAATCCAGCAAGCTGCCTTGTTCAGCACTTCATCAGTTACCTTGCTGGGGCTGAAGCCCAGCTAGTTTAACTCCCTGCTTGGAGCTCTTCCTATTAGACCAAGTGCAGCTTCCAGTTGCCTAAGTCCAAGGTTCTCTCCAGGACTCAAAGCCCATCTTGGTCAGCAGAGTAGAGCGAAGATAGGTTTTCTTTTCTGGATTAACTTCTATAGTGGTAGATGCACATGTATCATGTTTATGTACCTTCAAGTATGATTAGTTTAATCATTCATTTCTTCAACAGCTTTTTTGGTTTTGTTGCTGGGGGTTTAACCCAATCCAACAGTTATTAATCAAAAATCTAGTATATGGCAGGCAAATGCAAGCTCTTTTACAAAATTGCCTCACTTCAGGAAGAAAAAGAACTCAAGGATACAGTTCATACCTTTTCATTCCAGATTTGACAACTGAAGCTGTAAATGTAGCTATCGCAGCACCTCCGTCAGATGGAGAGGCGAATGCTGAGCTCTGTCGGTATCTTTCCAAGGTTTTAGAGCTCAGGAGGAGTGATGTGGTTTTGGATAAGGTAGGTGTCTCTCTCATTTTTAAACATCTTTGATTATTGCCACACAACCTTGATTCATAAAATATTAATTTGCTTCTTCAAATAATTTGAAAAACCAGTTTGTTTTTAAATCACATATTCATGTAATCACAAAAATCTGAATTCCTCTTGTGTATCTCCTGTATTTCTGCTGCCTTAGTTCTTATTCAGACTTGTCTATACTGTCTTAGATTCCTTAATTTCCACCATTTCTAGCATTTTTGTCCTTCCCAAACTCACTCTCAGATTAATCTTGCTATTCTTCGTTTAAGACATCACCGAACAAATATAAAATGAGTCCTTGTTGCCATCTCCATTAGAGTTCATCAGGTATTTCTAATCCCCCATGTTGTCTTTGCTCACTAGGAGAAGCTCTTCAGGAAGCTAGTGGGTTCATATGTAGTCATTAATAATAGCATGGTTTTGTACTTCAAAATCATTGGGGAATTATTCTCAATACAGGTTCCTGGGCATCACCTTAGACATAGAATTTAGAGTGTAGAATCTTGAAATTGAATATGTAAGAGGGAGACCCAAACATGTGTTTATCCTTTTGAAGTTTTACTTGTTTTTCAGTGCTATGTAATATAGATCATATCCAGCAGCATTCAACATCCTTGATTAATAAACTGCACCTAAAAATCTATCTGATCAGGCTGTTTCTCTTGCCATCCCCAAGCTGTGGCAGGTCATTTCTGATTTTCTGCCAGTAGTCATGTTTTGACATTTGCCTGAAAGAGACTCCCCATTCTTCTACCTGTACAAATTCTGCCCATCTAAATAAATTCCTGTTCAGATTTTATCTTTTTAAAAAGATGTGCTTGAGAACCAATCCTTCCATAAACTGTTCTAAGTGATTATGAAATCATAGCACTTGGATATGTAGTTACTCTTTGGAGTTTTCAGAAATATGTAACAATATCAAGGACAGCAACTTGTTTTAAGTTCTTTTTTACACAATTTAGATAAAATGCAGTAATTACTTTGGTATTTTGAAATGATTTGCATCTTTAAACAAAAGAATTACTTGAAACTAGACTATTATAAATTCATCATTTTGAAATTTTAATGCCAAGCTTTTATAATTTTAGAAATTAAGGCATAAAATTAAAAATCTTGGTGAGCTGTAAAAATCTGTAGTAAGAAAGAAGCAAAGAGAGTCTTTGGTTGGACCAGAAGTGATCAGGAGAAAGTGTTCATAAGCCACCTGTAATGTCTCCATGAAGACATGGCTGTGATGGGTACAATGGAAATCTGCTGTCCCTTAAGACGTAGAATGTTTACTGTGCTTTCTTCCTTTTCAGGGTAGTAAGTCTCGTGAAAAGGTGGTGAAGCTTTTGACCTCTACAACTGCAGAAGAGATCTTGGAGAAATTAAAAAAGGAAGCCCCAAAAAAATAAAAGCAAAAAAATGAAAAGTATATCCTTGAGGGACTTTTAAATTTCTATCAAAGAAGAGGCTGCTAAAATAGGAAAAATATATTTAAATTCACACAAAAAACCATGAGGATGTGGGGAAAAAGGTACACTCATGCATTGATGGTAGGGCTGCAAATTGGTGCAAACACAATGGAAAACAGTATGGAGATTCCTCAGAACACTTGAAATGGAACCACAATTTGACCCAGCTACCCCACTCCTCAGTTTATACCCAAAGGACTTAAAATCAGCATACTACAGTGACACAGCCACATCAGTGTTTATAGCAGCTCCACTCACAATAGCTAAACTATGGAACCAACCTTAGGTGCCCTTCAACAGATGAATGAATAAACAAAATGTGGTATATGTACACAATGGAATATTACTCAGCCTTAAAGAAGAATGAAATTATGGCATTTACCAGTAAATGAATAGAGCTGGAGAATATCATGCTAAGTGAAATAAGCCAAACCCCCGCCAAAAAAAGGCCAAATGTTTTCTCTGATGTAATGCTAATTCACAGTTAAGTGGTGGCGGTGGCTAGGGCAGAACAGAGGTACTTTGGATTAGGCAAAGGTGAGTGAAGGGAGGGGAGGGGCATGGGGGTAGGAAGTATAGTAGAATGAGTCATACATTACTACCCCAAGTGCATATATGACTGCACAACCAGTGTGATCCTATATCATGTACAACTAGAAGAATGAGAAGTTATACTCCATTTTTTGTATGATGTATCAGAATGCATTCTACTGTCATGTAAAACTAATCAACAAATTTTTTAAAAGGGGGGGGGTGCTGGGTACAGTGGCACACTCCTGTAATCCCAGTGGCTTGGGAGGCTGAAACAGGAGGTTCTTGAGTTCAAAGCCAGCCTCAGCAAAAGTGAGGTGCAAGCAACTCAATGAGACTCTGTCTCTAAATAAAATACAAAAGTAGGGCTGGGGATGTGGCTCAGTGTTTGAGTGCCCCTGAGTTCAATCCCTAGTACCCATCTACCCCCCTCTCCCAAATGGGGGAATGTGTGTGTGTGTCACTCAAAAAGTAGAAATTTAAGAAGTGCTGAACATGGAATACTCTAATATTCCTGACTTCAGCCTGAAACTTGTTTCTGATTCATGGGATTGTAATTATAATAGAGCTGGAAAGGATACTCAGGATGACTGATTTAAACACTTGCACTGTGATGAGGTTTCTGATATCCAGAAGTTGGGAGAATTACAGATCATATGCAAAATGGCAACTAGAACCCAGATCCTCTAACTCCTCATTGACTGCAGTTATCCTAATTATAAACAAAAATTATAATATTTCCATTGTTTCTTGAATCTGGAGATTGCTTCCTAATCCAGTTTTCAAGTAACAAAGGAAACCTGTCATGCTGCTTTTGTAGTCTTATCTTTTAAGATGCTTTTCTAGATGCAGAAATGTTTTGAGTGTGGTAGTGCTTGCCTGTAATCCCAGCAAATCAGGAGGCTGAGTTCAAAGGCAGCCTCAGCAATTTAGGGAGGTCCTAAGCAACTTAGTGAGACCCCTGTCTCCAAGAATAAAAAGGACTGGGGATGTGGCTCAGTAGTTAAATGCCCCTGGGTTCAGTTCCTGGTACAAGAAATTAAATGCAAAAAATGTTTTTTACATCTTTTAAAAACTATAGAGCATTTTGTAAAAAAGTAATAAGACAACAACTATTTTTGAGAGTCACAATTTTTATTTTTAAAATTTTATTTATTTAGGTACTGGGGATTGAGCCCAGGGGCACTTTTCCACTGAGCTACATCCCCATTTCACAAGTGGTGAAAATGTGCTTTTTAAACTGAATTGTAAAAAATAAAGCCATCAGGGGCTAAGGTTGTGGTTCAATGGTAGAGCACTTGCCTATCAGGTATGAAGCACTGGGTTCAATTCTCAGCACCACATATCAAGAAATGAATAAAAAAAAAAAGGTCCATCAACAACTAAAAAATATTAAATATAAATAAAGCCATCAAAGAAATAAAAGTCACCCTGGAAAGAACAACAGAGAAGGGACTGAAAACATGGTAAGAAATTTAGAGGGCAGGATAGAAAAGAGTGAGCAAAAGGACAATGGTAGCTATGGAAGTTAAGACAAAGGAAAATGAACAATTACATAATTGGGCACTGAAGAACAGAAGCAAAGAAATGGAACAGGACAAATATTTAAAGATATAATTAAGAAAATACTGAAGAAATAAAAGATGAATTTACAGAAATGGTGCAGTGTCCATTCCAAAGAATCAACGGTGAGACAACCTAGTCATGATTCCCTTGTTTCAAAAAGTTTGCGAACATCCAGAGGAAAAAAAAAGTTGAAATCACAGGGAAGGAGGCAGCACATATACATTCAAAATGTTGCTGATGGGAACGTAAATTGCTAGCATTTTAAAAATGTGTCAGGCTGAGGTTGTGGCTCCGTGGTACAGTGCTTACCCAGCATGCATGAGGCACTGGGTTCAATTCTCAGCACCACATATAAATCAATCAATTAAAAAAAATAAAGTTCCATCAACAACTAAAAAAAGTATTTAAAAAAATGTGTCAACATTTATTAAAATAAAAAATAGACCTTTTAAACCAACAATCTACTTTTGAGAGTGTTGCATAGAACACACAAAAGCACTAAAGGAGGGCTGGGGTTGTAGCTCAGTGGTAGCACTTGCCTAGCATGTTAGAGGCCCTGGGTTCGATTCTCAGCACCACATGTAAATAAGTAAAATAAAGGTTCATAAAGCTTCAATAAAGGCTGACAACTAAAAAGAATATTTAAAAAACACTAAAATATATATGTATAAAAGCAATGTAGCATTGTTGGTACGGGCAAAAGGGGAGAAAGAAGGAAAAAAAGGGGAAAGGAGGATAAAAAGATGTTAAGGACCTGTTCACCTACAGAACAATCATAATCAATAGTAAATTCATACTATAGAATATTAAAATTAATTCATTAGTTTCTAATTTATAGCTACTGACAGTGATGTCTATTATATTGTTAAGTAGTTTTATGTGTGCAGATATTAAAAATATCTAACTCCACTTTAGTGAGAAAGGGAAAAATACATGTACATCAAGTTCACATGTACTTGTGTGAGCAGAGTGAACAAGATAAAACCATACACATCAGGTTAGGTGCAGACTAATTTTTGTATTGTTTTACTTTTTATAATATTTTGTATATACTCAAAATGTACACAGTTAAGGAAATATTAAAATGAAAAATATATGAACAATGAAGCTGTGGCCTTTAGTGGTTACAGCAGCTTTATTTACTGAATTCAAACAAAGAGACAGAAGACTCTTCAGGGAATTAATGGCAGTGGCAGTGGAAAAAAACTGTGAGATCATCATTACATCCTCTCCAGAAGCTCTCAGGAGGTCACTGAAACCCAGAAAAAGTCTAACTGATAATTAATACATGGGGTTCTCTGTGCCCCTTAGGGACAGGAATGAAAACACCTACTAAATTAGCCCATCAGCCCATGAAGACAATGGTGAAAGATTTTTTTGAGATGAGCTTCCTACATTCAAGTCAACCCAGAGATGCTACCCTCTAACTCCAGAGGCACAAATGTGATATTGGCCAGGTACTCATTATGTGCCTAGTACTGCACTGAGTACTTTCATACATGTGCTTCTTTTTAGAACATTTTTATTTTGTAATTGACGTATATGTACTTATTTATGTGGTATAATTAGACACATGTATACAGTACAATAACCAAATCAGGGTAATTAGAATTTCTATGTCCTCAAATATTTCAGACTCTTTCTAGTTATTTTTGAAATGTATAATTAATATATACTACAGTGACCTACTGTGCTACAGAACATTGGAACTACCCCCCATCTGTATTTTGGTACCCATCATCCACCCTCTCTCCTCCTTTCCCCTCCCCTTCTACCTTCTAGTGACCTCTGTTCTACTTCTACGTGATCAACTTTTAGCTTGTCCAAGCGAGAACGTGTGGTATTTGTTTTTCTGGGCCTGGCTTATTTCATTTAACATAATGTCCTTCATTTCCATCCATGTTGCCACAAACAACATGATTTCATCCTTTTTGTGTATATGATTCACTTAATTCTCAAGAGGGCAGTCAAACCACATATTAGCAATTTTGATGGAAGACTTGTTAATCTGCTTCTCCCATCCTATCCTGTAAGTCTTTAAGTCTGAGGGGTATTATCCACAGCTCATCTCCATGTTTCTCATTGACAGCATGTAACTGAATCCTCAGAGGTCAGAAGGTTTCTGTGGCACCTCAAAGAATGAACTCCTCACCCATCATACCTCATGTGGTACAGTTCTACTGATAGGCACTCAAGCAGCCAGCATGGCCCAGGGGCCATTCTCTCTCAGAATGTCCACAGGTCAAGGGATCTCTACTTGCATGCTTATGTTCCTCAAAAGCTGGTCCCTATAGATAACACACAGATTTCTAGAAAGGATGAATTATTTGTTCTGAAGGTTCCCCTGGAGTCCAATGGTATAATCTTCTAATCAGATCTAGTTTTGATGCAGTTCCGTAATAATTTATTATGGCAGGAGCCAGGATAAATCTTTGTTTAGATATCACAGAATGTCATACATAGCTATATCTGAATCCTGAAGTATTAACCTAAATACCAACAATATTACTATCTATGTCCACAGTATTTTCTCCTATTGGTCTTCATTTATTCTACATTAAAAACTTGAGAATTTTAAAAGCATAACCTTTCTAAGTTTATAAACAGGAAGGATTCTTTTTTTTTTTTTTTTTGGTACTGGGGATTGAACCTAGGGGTGCTTAACCACTGAGCCACATCCCCAACCCTTTTAAATTTTTTTTTTTTTTAATTAGAGACAGGGGTCTCGTTGAGTTGCTTAGCACCTTACTTTTGCTGAGGCTGGCTTTGAACTCGAGATCCTCCTGCCTTAGCCTCCAGAGCTGCTGGGATTATAGGCATATGCCACTGGGCCTGGCTCCAAATGGGCTTTTCATGAAATAGTTCATATAAAACACCTCTTTTCATTAGTAACTATTTCCAGCTAACAATACAATGGTAATACAAACCATCTCAACTTGGGAGTATTTGTTATTTCCTAATAAAATTTATTTAACTACAGCTAACAATGCTAGGGCATCACTATAGATAACAGCATATTTTCCATATGCAGTCAAATCTTGTGTTTGGCTTCTACTGTTGTTTAGATCTTTGTGTGTGTGTGTGAGGGGAGGGTACTGGGGGATTGAACCTAGAGGTGTTCTATTACTGAGATGCACCCACAGCTCCCGTCCCCGTTTTTGTTTTTGTTTTTTGAGACAGGGCCTTGTGAAGTTGCTCAGGCTTGTCTCAAACCTGGGGTCCTGCCTCAGTCTCCTAAGTTATTAGGCCTACAGGCCTGCACCACTATGCCCAGATACAGTTTGGATCTTAAGTGCCTCCCCATGGCCCATGTGTGAAAGGAATGGTTCCCAGCCTATAGTGCTCTTGAGAGGGGGTAGAACCTTTAAGAGGTGGGGCCAAGTGAGAAAGTTAGATCACTGAAGGTGTGCCCTTGAAGGCAATATTTGAACTCAAGTCCCTTCCTCTCTCTCTCTCTCACTTCCAAACCACCATAACATGATGAGGCCTCCTCTGCCATCAGGTACTGCCCTGCCACAGGCCCAAAAGCAACAGGGCCAAGAAACCATGAGCCCAAATAAAACTTTCCTTCTTATAAATTATTCCAGGTATTTTATCACTGTAATAGGATGCTAACAAAGGCTAAATCAATCAAGTGAAATAGAAAGTAGAAAATGTTGATGATGTAAAAAAACTGTATTTAGGAACAACATGTAGTGCTTTTAAGAGTTCAAAATTAGTCCTGTCAGAAACCTTCAGAGTCAAAGATCATTTCCATTTTAGAATTCTAAACTTAAATTGACATGAGATCTTATTTTTTTTAAAAAATATTTTTTTAGTTGTAGATGGGCACACGTTTATTTTTATTTATTTATTTTTATGTAGTGCTGAGAATCGAACCCAGTGCCTCACATCCGCTAGGTTAGTGCTCTACCACTGAGCCACAACCCCAGCTGGAGACTCTGCATCTTAAGTGGGGGGAGGAGGGAGAAAAGGAGAGGGAGTGGGGAGGGAGAGGAAACTGACATTTCATCACTCTCCTTTTTTTTTTTTGGCGGTGCTGGGGATTGAACCCAGGGCCTTGTACTTGTGAGGCAAGCATTCTACCAATTGAACTATATCCCCAGCCCTCATCACTCTTTATTCTGTCATAAAGTCCTATATTTTCCTTTAGGCAAATAAAATACAAAAGGAAAAATTATATCCTGGTCTGTTGATCATTATAAGGAATGCAGCTTTGGAAACCAAAACCATGCTAGAAATCTTCCCAGGTATCTTTTTCCTACATAGTTTCAAGAACCCAAACTATTCGCAAAGCAGTGACTCAAGGTTGTTATTCCCCAGATATCCCAAATCCTTCTAGCACTCAAAAACAAAATACAAAAATAGCCAAGTCCCCAGCAAGCTGTTTTCAAAATGACATTAATCTGATAGGCTCAATAATCAACATTTGACAATTTTAACTCACTGCCAATTTCCAAACAGCAAATGCTAATTTTAGCTCCACTTTTATATAAATTTTCTTCCACATTTTAAGTGACTATTATTTTCTGAAGGATATAATTTGCTTTTTTCTATTCAGATATGAGTTCACATAAGGAAACCACCACAACTCCTTAATTCTCAATGTCTCCTCCTCTCCCTCATTTTTAAGCACCCAGAGGCAGGCAGATAATGACTCCTAAAACAAAAATCACCACTACCATAGATTATTCACACAGCATGCAGAAATAACTCAGGTTAAAAGGACTTTTCCCATTTTTTCAGGTAGGGCTGAAATAGACCACATGCAGCCTACCTGTGCCAGGTGTTAAAATATTTAAATCCTGTGGGAAAATAACCTCTTCAGAGCATCTTGAGAAGCATCTCTCCATCTTATCTCTTGAATTCACAGCTCTCCTAAGTGGTGTCAATAGTTGGCACAGCACAGGATCCTGTTCTAATACCATAGTCAGTACTGTCTCAACTGGTCAGTGCCTGTGTTTTATCAGTTAATAAATATTTTTAATAACCCCTCTACTTTCAGAGAAGATAATGAGATGCGGTCATGCCTTTTTTTTACTGTCCAGGCTAAATATCTGTACTATCAAGATCCATGTTTATGTAACATCACTGGCCTGATGTCTATTAATATGATTATAGAAGGGTACAGGTAAGAACTGTAGGTTAAAAATTTATTTACATCTCTGGGTGAATATGATTAGGTGCATCCTTTCTAATAAAAGTTACCTGAAAAGGGGTAGGGGTGGAGAAATGGATCTAGAGCATGGAGAAGGACCTGGGGAAGTCAACCTCAAGAACCCTAGAGTGGGGTGTTAGATTTTGGATGTTTACTTTTAATTCCTTTGATTTATAATGAAATTTATACCCTTAATATTCCTCTGAAACCCTTTTCATCAGATATGAAGGACTGAGTAGTAAAATCCAAATAGTCCAACTTACCAAATCAATAGACTAACTGCCAAAATTTGGGAGTGAAGTTGCTTAAATCTTTTTAAAATTTGTTTTGAATAAAATTTATTAATCATTAAAATTATATGAAGTATGAATTCTCTGAAAGGAAATGAAAGCATCAATATATTTATAGAAGGGGAAGCAGCAAAGGTATGCATCTAGAAATGAATAAAACATTATAAAATCAACCCAAGTTAAATACCAAAAATGTTAAAATGTTAAAATTCTTCACAGAATTATAAAATTTTGTATAACATGCAATTTTTTCTCTATGTTTAAGTTAGCAAAAAGTCTTAAGACTTTGTACAAAATGATGTGTGCCCTAATCCTGCCCACCACAAGATCAAGACACTGAACTGAGAATGAGTCCTTCCTCATTTTACAGCTTTATTCTCGATCTCCCTCTAAAAAAAATCAAATTAATTATAGAGCTAACTCATACCTGTGGAGTAAGCAATCACAAAGTATCATAGGCACATAACAAAAGCCAAAAGAAATATACAGTTGTTTTATCATTCAACTATTGATGTTATGTACAGTACATCATAAGTACAGCTGTGCATTAGTGAACTGATTAACTACCTTCTGTAGAATTTGAGAAATAAGTACATTTGAACATATGAATATTCCTTAATCTTACAAAATAAAAGCAAGCATTTCTATTTTGACGTTTTTATTTCTGTGTTAAAGGCAGAACTTCTGGAGGTCAAACAAGGAAATATACCAACTCAGAGCACTATTAAGTAATGAAAAAAAGAATCCGAGGTAGAAGTCAAGGAATATAATCCACAATGTTTTTAGGGGAGTATTTATTCCCAGCAAACATCACATTTTCCAGTAAAATCTACTTTTTTAAGTCTTAAATTCCAAAAAATTAATAATCCATTCTCTCAATGGATGGAAAACTATGACCAAGAGAAGAAACACAAACTTTTGTCAGGTTAACAAAGTAAATGGTTTTTCTAAAAGATGTCAACATTTCCATCAGTAGTAACCATAGGGAGGTCGTTGGTTGTAACCATATTGTCCATACTGAGGTGGATAGTAAGGTTCCTGTCTGTGTTGTGGGGGGTAACTGTTACCCCAGGATCGTCCATGCCACTGATTTGATCGATTGTCACTTGGCCATCCCCGTCTGCTCTCCCTACCTCTAAACTGTCTGTTATCTTGCAGCCTACAACAAAACGAAAAGGTTTTAAAACTTCCCTCATTAAAACAACCAAAAAACAAACAAAACAAAACAAAATAAAACAACACGAGAAATCTATCCCATTACATATGAATTTTCAAGCTAAAATATAGCAAGTAAGAGTAAAAAACACTTTTCTCTACAGAATATACAGCACCAATTAGCCAAAACTTTCCTAAGATTTAAATCATTCTTCCAGCATCATACTAGATACACTTCACAGAGAAATAGGCAAATAAACATAAACCCAAACAAAATGTGACAGTTCTGGATCAAACTGAAATCTATTCATTGTATAAAATCAGTATAGTAATTTATGCCTTTGATTATTTTGAACCATTAAATAGAATTTCCAACTTCTTTCTAAAGTAAAACCAAACAATACTTTTAAACAGAACCAAGCATATTGTTTTAAAAGTATATTTGCAAAACAAAAAAAGGTATATTTGCAAAGAAAATCAGTCTACAAGACCATTAAAAAATACATACAAATGAACACCAAGGGAAAGAATACATGGTATTGACATAATATTAAAGCAAATATTTATTGGTGCTTACTATGTGCCAGTTACTAGGCCATAGGTATACCATGGTGAAAACACTGATTGCTGCTTTCACTGGCCTTATGGTCAAGGAGACTAAAGCTACCCTCTCCCAAATCAACATCTGCATTTATTCTCAAGAAATACATACCGATTGCCTCTATTTCTTTGGTTTCCACCAGCTCTGCTATTCCATTCCTCAATAATTGGAGGGGTTTCAGGAGGCCGTTTCAAGTATTCCTGGTACTCTTTATCATCTTCTGTGAATCTATTTGCAAACATCTCTTCAAAATTTGGAACAGCTTCAGAAGTGTCAGTCATCCTGAAATTCTGTACAGATTTAAGATGTTTATATAAGAACTTTTTAAAAATCAACACTATCTCTTCTGATAATGGATGAAGTCAGGAATGAACAATTTTGGCAGGATATTCATGGGCCCTACCCAGTCTAATAGAAGAGACAGAAGTGGTATAAATATAAAGAGAAGAGCACATGTTAAGAAATGAGGCTGGAGAGATAAGCAGGGAACAAATTATGAAAAATTTTGTATTCAATGCAATTTTGCATTTTTTCTGGTAGGCAATGGTAGACTTAAGAGGGAAGTCTCAAGATCCAATTTACTATTTAGAGGGATGACTTTTCTAAAAGGGTAGAGAATAGATTTGTGAAATTAGACAAATGGGAGGTTAATGAAGTAATGTAGGTAACATGCTGCAGGGTTAATCTGAGGCACAGATTTTGAGAATAGTTTCAAAATAATTTTAGGAAGAATTAATCACTGATGAGATGCAGGAAAAGAGGGGAAAATAAAACATAATTCTGAGGCCTCTCACCAAATGAATGGACAGATTCTGGTGCCAAAGGAACTACACAAAGAGGGATGAGTAAGGATATACACTGAGTTTAAAGTGAGCTATGGTACATATGTTCAAAAAGAGAGCCAATTCACAGTTAACTATCTGAGAGTAAGAGATAGGCTGAAGATGAATATAGGAGACATCAGCAATGTTGGTGGTTAATGCTATAATAGGTGAGATTCTTTCCCACATTTTTATTGATGAATTATAGCTACATGATTTGTTGTTACATACTTGTACACACACATAATTTAACAATATAAATTGGCCAATATCACTCCCAGCACTTCCTTCCTCCCTTCCCACCTTCTAGCCTCTGGTTCCTTTACTGATCTCCTTTTGATTTTCATGAGATCCCTGCACCCCTACTAGTTTTCTTTTTTCTCTCTAGCTTCCACATGAGAGAAAACGTACAACTCTTGACCATTTGAGTTTGACTTATTTCATTTAATATAATGGTCTCTAGTTCCATCCATTTTCCTGCAAATGATATAATTTCATTTTCCCACTGTGTATATATGCCACATTTTCCTTATCCATTCATCCACTGATGAATACATAGGCTGTTCCCATAGTTTGGCTATTGTGAACTGTGCTGCTATAAAAATGGGTATGCATGATTCATTATAGTACGATGACTTCAATTCTTTAGGATGACTACCACAGGGTGGTCACATGGTGGTTCCATGCCTAGTCTTTTAAGGAACTTCCATCCTGATTTCCATAATAGTTGTACTAGTTTACAGTCCTACCAACAGTGTAAAAGTATTCCTTTTTCTCCATATGCTCTACAGAATTTATTATTTATTTGTATCCTTGATGACTGGCATTCTGACTGGTGTGAGATGAAGTCTCAGTGCAGTTTTGATTTGCATTTCCCTAATTGCTAATGATATTGAACACTTTTTTCATATATTAGCCATTTGTATTTCTTCTTTTGAGAAGTGTCTAATTCATTTGCCCATTTATTAATAGGGGTTTTTGTGTTAAGCTTTTTGAGTTCTTTATATATTGTAGACATTAATCCTGTCAGAGAGCTAGCAAAGATTTTCTCCCATTCTGTAGGTTCTCTCTTTACATTCCTGATTGTTTTCTTTTCTACGTAAAAACTTTTCAATTTGATGTCATCCCATTTATTAACTCTTGCCATCATTTCCTGAGCTTTAGAGATCCTATTGGCAAAGTGGCTGCCTGTGCCTATTTACTGGAGTGTTGACCTTTTATTTTCTTCTAGGAGTTGCATAGTTTCTGGTCTAATTCCTAGGTCTTTGATCCATTTTGAGTTGACTTTTGTGCAGGGTGAGAGATAAGGGTCTAGTTTTATTCTTCCACATGTTAATCACCAGTTTTTCTAGCACCATTTGTTAAAAAGGCTGGTTTTTCCCAATATATGTTTCTGGCACCTGTGTGTGGATCTGGCTCTGTGTATTCTATTCTGTACCACTGGTCTATCTGTTTTCGTGCCAAGACAACAGTTTGTTAGCTTTATAGCATATTTTGAAGTTAGATATTGTGATGCTTCTAGCACTACTTTTTTGATTTAGAAATGCTTTGGCTATTCTGGGTCTTTAATTCTTCCAAATGAATTTTACGACTTTTTTCTAGTTCTGTGAAGAATGTCATTGGTATTTTGAGGGGGACTGCACTGACTCTGTACATTGCTTTTGGGGATATGATCGTTCCAGCAATATTAATTCTGCCTAACCATGAACATCATGGGAGGTCTTTCCATATTCTGAGGTCTTCTTAAATTTTTTTTCTTCAATGTCCTATAGTTTTCATTGTAGAGGTCTTTTACCTCCTTGGTTAGATTTATTCCTAGGTATTTCCTTCCTTCCTTCCTTCTTTTTTTTTTTTTTTTTAAAGGCTATTGTGAATGGAACTGTTTTCCTGATTGTTTTCTTAGCAGATTCATTATTGTTATACTAGGGAAGCTATTGATTTTTGTATGTCAATTTTGTAACCCACTACTTTGCCAAATTTTTAAACTTTTAGTTGTACATGGACACAATATCTTTATTTATCTTTATGTGATGTTGAGGATTGAACCCAGTGCCTACACGTGCTAGGCAAGCAGTCCACCACTGAGCTACAACCCCAGCCCTACTTTGCCAGATTTGTTTATTAGCCCTAGCAGTCTTTCAGTGAACATTTTTTGGATCTTCCAGATATAGGATCATTAGATAAAATTCTTTAGAGTGTGTCAAGGAAGAGAACCCTGGAGAACATGAACATTTAAAAAATAGTCAAAGAAGGAATAAAAGAAGAGGCCAATCAGAAGAGATTATCACACAAAGCAAAAGAATAAAGAATGATCAAAAGTGGCAAGTAATACAGTGATAGAAAAACAAAAATAATTAATTAAATTTAGCCATAAGTAGCTGATTATTTTAGAATAGCTAGAATTGAAGCATGGCTGCAATTGATAGAGAAATAATCGCAAAGTAAGCAATTAGGGATCTATAGAGTGTAGACAAAGCTTAAGAAGACTAGGTTAAAAAGAGGAGAAAAAAGGGCAAGTTCAAAGTGATGACACATGCACAACTGTATTCCCAGTTACTGGGGAAGGTGAGACAGGAGGATCCTTTGAGTCCAGGAGTTTGGGGCCAGCCTGGACAACTTTTTGAAAGTTTGCCGTGTTAAAAGGAAAAAAAAAAAAAAAAAAACCAAAAAAAAAAAACGTACCCCCATTTTTTAAAAAAAAAAAAAAAAAAAAAAAAAAAAAGAGAGACCAGCAGTTAAGGTATTGAGATATTATCTCATTTTATTTTACCCAGGATAAAATACTTCTAACTGTTCATAAGATAAAGAAAAAGAGACAATAAAATGGGAAAGATTTAAAATATAAGGGAGATGTGAAAACAAAAAGGCAAGTAGGAAAGCATTTAAATGCCCAGCTATAAAGTTTAGGATAGCTGCTTTATAAAGGCATCCATTGTATTCTTATTCCAGATCCTGTGACAAATGACAATAAAACTACTGTAAATAAAGATACTGCCTTGTGGTTATAAAAACTGAAATCTATATCAGCTAAGTTTTCCAGGACAGTAATGAAATCTTTCAACTGGTAGTATAGTATTTCTTCACCCATATTCTCAGTCCTCTAAATAAAGGATAAATTTTGGCTTAGCCTACAGAAAGTCTAGTCCTTGAGAAAACAAGGTAAAAAAGTTCACTTTCTTTAGTCTTTCTTGACCAAGTACCGGTCAGCATTCCTATCCGCTACCTTTTCTAATCCAAACCAGGTTTCTGCTCTTTGCCTCAAGACTGCTAAAACCTGCCAGGTGAGGTGGACCATGCCTGTAATTCTAGCACTCGACAAGCTGAGGCTGGAGGATCATTTGAGCCCCAGAGATCAAGACCAGCCTGCGCAATATATGGAGACCCCATGTCAAAAAACAAAACAAAACAAAACAAAACAAAAAAAACCCCAAACCTTATAAAACCAATTTTATGATTTGAGGCATTAACAGCATACTGAAACTTCAAAAACAAACCTTTCCCCTCTTGTCTGACATCCCCAAATCACTTTTCTTCCTGTATTAACTCAACTGCTAGACAAAGTTTTTGACAAGGAAATGTTTTATTGGAAGACAGCTTCTTTATTATGTTTTCTCCAAGCCCTGGAAATGTAACACATTTATAGTTGGGTGTGGCACAGGCCTGTAATCCCAGCAACTTGGAAGGCTGAGACAGGAGGATCACAAGTGAGAGGCCAGCCTCAACAACTTAATGAGATCCTATCTCAAAATAAAGAATAAAAATGGCTGGGGATGTTGTTCAGTGGCTAAATGCACCTGGGTTCAATACCTGAAAGGGGGGAGGGAGAATCCATATTTATAACATTTATCATGATAAAATTAAACCAGAATTATTGTTTGGATACAAGAAACAAAATCTGGATGCTCCACCTTTCAGGCTATTGCTTAGAGAAGTATGCCTTATCAATTATCATACTTTCAATGCATCTGGGATTGGCAAACTAAAGTCAAATACCCAAATCCAAGAAATGAATTTTACACCAAATTCAGATAATTTTAAAAACAAATACATAGGAACCATAGAAATCACTATACAGATGACCTATACCTAATCCATATAGGCAATAAAATGGTAAGGCAAGGAAAATGTGCTATTCTATTTTTGTATTCTACAGCTCACTCAACACACAAGTAAACAAATACCATCTTGTTTTTGTACTAGGGATTGAACCCAAGGCTTCTACCACTAGGGATACAGTTCCCCAGTTTCCCCTGCCTCTGACACTTTTTTTATTTTCTAATTTTGAGATCTGAGGCTGGCCTTGAACTTGCGACCCTCCTGCCTCAGCCTCCTGAGTCTCTGGGGTTACAGGTGTGCACCACCGCGCACTCGTTTAAAAAGAATTTTTAATTAATGCAAGCTTTAACATATTCCACGGATGTGAGGCAACTGTACTGTTGAATGTTTAGTTTGTTTTAAATCTTTGAGGGGGATTTAAACACACACACAAAAAAAACTTGAAGAAAATTCTCAAAAGATGGGAACGGAGGGACTAGATACATAAGGGCCTTAGTCAAGGAAAGGGTGGGATTAAAAATGCTCTGAAGACTTCGAACGCTGAGTCCAAAGAGGAAATCTGCTTACACTGAAGACTTAGAAGAGGATACAACACAAGTTCTCTGGGCATTCCGAACAAGCCAGTTCCAGCATTCACAAATGGTGTTCCTTTTTTGTTGTGGGAGGTGGGGGAGGTTACCGTCACTGAAATCTGTATTCGAACACGTCTCATTCATTCACCACAAATAAAACCACACAGAACTTTCGATGCAGGAGACAAACCCCGCTATTGGCTAACCGGATATTTGGCTGCTCTGGGAGGTAAGCTTAGCGAACAGACGAAGATAACTGACTGTAAAACTGCGTTTTTCAGTCTGACCTCAACGAACATCACAGGTTTTCACCAAGGCTCTGACAGATCTGCTCCCTCCCGAAGGATCTTCACTGTCCAGACCCGAAAGAAATTACAGAAGTCGTGAGAGAAGTGGCTTTCGGTTTAGCCAGTCCAGACCACCTCACACATGGAAAACAGCTCGTCGCCCATACAGCTCCGCCCGCTCCCTTCCTCCCGGTTTCCCCCAAAGGGCAACTAACCCGCCAAAGGCTGTGTCTGTCCAGATCCTGCCGGTCAGACTTGCGGCGGAAGCGACCTCTCGCCCCACCACACAGCGTAAGGGCAGGCCACTGCAGCTCTTTTAGGTAACTGAGCTTCTCCCGCGGGAATCCAGCAACCACCCGACTTCCGCTTCCGGCAAGCAAATGAAAAGGTTGCCGGCAAGTCTCGCGATATCTAGAATTCACGTGGTGTTGTTGTTGTTTTTGCCACGCCCCGTTTCTTCGAAAGGTGGTGCAATTGCGGGTATAGAGTACCAGTGATCGAGCTGCCGGCGGAGGGTGAATGAGACAGTCCTTTTCCTTTCAACTTGCCCAGTGACAGGGCCGCAGACGCCGCGGTCTATATAGGTCCCAGTCTGTTTACGCAAGTTCTGGGATGCCCAGAAGGGGCGGGAAAGGCGACTTGGAACTGCTGGCGGGGTCTGTAGAGAAGCAGGCGTGGGGAGCAGACTTAACTGGACTATTCGGGCTATGCCGCATTTCACACCTGCCAGAGCAAGCGGTAGTAATAAGATTTCTGTAGTACCTTTGGTACGTTCTTGCGGAAACATTCCACCTTTGCTCCACCTGCAGTGTAGGTGCCTAGCTACCTCCAAGAATCCTGGAGGTTTCTTCTCGAATGTTCCTCAGGTGTACAAATGCTGAGTATTCCAAACCAAACGTCCGTTTTCCTCCCAAATGACTTCCCAGACCATGCACTCCTCTTAATACAACCAACTTGGAAACTTCGATGTCTAAATTGGATGCCCTTTCTTTCCTACCTTTGCTTCTATCAGTGGCCACGTTCTGCCGATTCTAATCCTGCAGTAAATCCAGCATTCGTCCACTCGCCTTACCCACTGCCTACACCTAATCAAAGTTATTATTATTATTCCTTGGATAACGGGGATGAAGTACTTCTCATTGATGCTCTTCATCTAACATCCCTCCCCTGTCAGCCTATAGATTTAGTTTAGTTTTTTTTTTTTTTGACTGTGATGCAAAATTATTCATTGGCTCCCTTTTTGCCTGTAGACTAAATTTATTAACTTGGATTTAAAACCCTATTTTCTCCTTTTCCCTTTTCATCCTCTCCCTGCACAAGGTAAAACAGACCATATGAACTACTTCATGCATGAACCAGGGAAGATTCCAATTCTTTGAGCCTGAGAAATTGGGACTGAAAAGGAATATCCATAGGGTAAGTTAGTTTTACAGCAAAAATGAGCTCAGAGGGCTGGGGTTGTAGCTCAGTGTTAGAGCACTTCATTAGCATGTATGAGACAACAGGTTGATTCTCAGCACCACATAAAAAACATAAATAAATAAAATAAAGATTATCTAAAAAATGAGCTCAGAGCATAAATAGATTTGTGAAATTTGAGGTGACAGTGAAATATCCCAGAGAAAATTTCTAAAGGGTTGCTAGAAATACAGGGCTAAAGCTCAGGAAAGAGGCTATGCTTAAATATGTAAACGTGTGAGTCATGCATGCAGTATTCATAAAGAGAAGGCCAAGACCTATGCCTTAGAAAATACCCATATTTAGGAAGCAAGAATAGGAGATACAAAACTTGAAGACAAACAATGTAACAATTGAAAAACTAAGAAAAATGCTTCCCCGCCTAGGGTTAGGAGTTAGGATATTTGGAAATAGATGTGTTGTTATAGGCCAATTTGCTTTTCTCTTTGTGTGTTGGTTATCTGTCACCCTGATAAAGTACCTGAGATAATCAACTTAATAAGGGAAAAGGTTTATGTTGCTCATGGTTTCAGAGATTTCAGTCCATGATCACTTGACCCAGAGGCAACACAGTACATCAAGCTGGAAGCACATTATGGAAGAAACTTGTTCACCTCATAGCAGAAAACAGGAAACAGAGATAGATAAGAAGGGGCCAGGGTCCCAATATTCCCTTTAAGGGCATCCTGCTGATGACCTAACTTCCTCCTACTAGACCCTACCTCTTTAAGGTTCCACCATCTCCCAGTAGCACCACAGGATGAATACAAAACTGTTAATACATGGGCCCTTGGGTGGACATTCTGGATCTCAAGTCTAGCACTTTGTTACTACTATGGGATCATTAGTAAATAATATATACCCAGAAAAGTATATTTCTTTCCTTTATTTTCATATATGGCACCTAGGAGATCCTGAGCTTCTGAGAATTTCTATGAAGAACTCAGGCATTATCAATTTTCAGGTCTTCAAATGAAGCTATTTCTACCCATAATGTTTTCTTATATATTATCAATTATTGTACCTCATTTTCTGACATCAGAAAATAATCTGATCCTTGCAGAGAATTTTCTAAATAACCAATATTTAAATTTTTCATTAGTACCATTTTTGGTGGAAATGTACTTATTTAAATGTACTTATTTAAATTTAGTACTTATTTCTCTGGTATAACCAGAGTATTTGGGTCATAATTTAATCTTTGCTTGGTAACTAAAGGTCTAGAGTGTCAGTTACTATATTTCACTGGATAGTAATGTTTTGAGGCCTTATTAAATGCAATGAGAAAGATTGCCCTTTTCTAGTTGATTTTGAGCTGGGAGAATAGCTCAGTGGTAGAGTATATGCTTAGATTGCATTTGGCCCTGGAGTCATTCTGAAGCTATATATATATATAGTAACCATAGCTACATGAGAGGCTGAGGCAAGAGGATCAATTTAGGAAGACTGTCTCAAAATAAAATAAAGGGCTGAAGGCATAGCTCAGTGGTAGAGCACCTGTGTAGCACATGTGAGGCCCTGGGTTCAATCTCCAGTACTAAAGGAAAAAAGTGTTGATTTTTGTTATCTATGTTATTTTCTCCCTCCACATAATTCTGTGTGTGTGTGTGTGTGTGTGTGTGTGTGTGTGTATGTGTTTACTGGGATTGAATCTAGGGATACTCCTACCACTGAGCTATATCCCCAGCTCTTTTTATTTTTTATTTAAGTTGTCAAGGCTGGCCTAAAACTTGTGATCTTCCTGTCTCAGCCTGTTGACTGCTGACTTGTTGGGATTACAGACATGTGCCACCATGCCTGACTATCCATAATTTTTTTAGTGGTATTTGTTTAGAAAACTGAGTTATAGATATCATGCCTTTTCTTTTTTATCTAACAGTCTTTATTTTTTTTTTATTTGCAGTACTGGGGGTTAAAACTAGGGCCACATGCTAGGCAAGTGCTTTACCACAGAGCTACACCCCTAGCCCTACATCTAGCTATCTTTATTTTGTAATTTTTTTAAAAGGTGAGTTTAATCTGTTTACTTTTTTAAACTTCATTTTATTTATTTGTATTTTATGTGGTGCTGGGAGTCAAACCCAGTGCCTCATACATGCCAGGCAAGCACTCTACCACTGAACCACAACCCCTGAACCATCTAGCTGTCTTTAAAAAAGGGGAAATGGGCTGACATATAAACTATCACTTAGTATAATCCCTGCCATCCAGTAGTTATTAGAATATATTTGGCCATTGGAAAAAATAATAGTCAAAATCAGAACTTGAAAATTGGATCATTTCAAGGCAATACAGACTTTCCTAAACTATAGGTAATATACATTCAAGTAATTCATCATTAAATGTGTTCTTAGGCTTTGTGTTGCATTGAAGCACAAAATTTCAGGTCTGTTACTTGAAGCATAAAAACAAGTTGAATAACTTATTGAAAAAAAAAAAAACAATGACGTCAGCCAGACTCTATTGTACATGCCTATAACCCCGGCTGCTTGGGAGGTTGAGGCAGGAGGATTGTGAGTTCAAAACCTCAGCAACGGCAAGGCTCTAAGCAACTCAGTCTGTCTCTAAATAAAACATAAAATACACTAAGTGAAATAAGCCAAGTCCAAGAAACCAAAGGCCGAATGTTATCTCTGATAAATGGATGATGATACATAATGGAGGTCAGGGGTGGGGGGTAAGAGAAGAATAGAGGAACTTTAGATTCTGTAGAGGGAAATGAGAGAGAGGAGGGGGCAGGGGTATGAAAGATGGTGGAATGAGACAGACATCATTACCCTATGTACATGTATGATTACACGAATGGTATGAATCTACATCATGCACAACCATAGAAACAAAAAGTTGTACCTCATTTGTGTGCAATGAATCAAAATGCCATCTATATAAATAAAAACCAAATAAATAAAATTTTAAAAAACCACAAAATAGGCTTGGGGACGTGGCTCAATGGTTGGATGTTCCTGAGTTCAATCCCTGGTACCCCCCCAAAAGTAACAATGAAGCACCCATTATACTCTCCTTCCTTAATATTAGCATTGAGTGCAGAAATTCCAACAGCTTCTATATAATTAAGGAAAAAACTTATTAACACATAAAATAGAAGCCAAAGTGAATTCTCATGCTGGTAATCAATTGAAGGACTTAAAAATTTGCTTCATCATAATATAGAAACCTAAATATTCAGTGTATAAAATCATAAGCTAGGTTTTTATATCTTACATAATCTTTAGTTTAAATACTAAAACAGTTAAATGATTAAGTTCAAGAATATTAAGATGAAGTTCTCTACTAAAAACAGTTTAAAAACTTTCAAAACAATGAATATAAAACTGATCAAAACCAATGACAATAGATGCACTGTAGGTCAATTTACTATTCTCAATGTGGACAGCAAGAAAAAACATTTAGCAATTGAAATAGTTAAGAAATGCATGTATACATTTAATAGTTTATAGTGTAATTTATTTTAAAAATTCATTGTAAATAAGAATTTTGGTGGGCAGGGTTTGTGACTCAATGGTAAAGTGCTTGCCTAGCATGCATGAGGCACTAGGTTCGATCCTTGGCACCACATAAAAGGAATAAATGAAATGGAGGTATGGTGTCCATCTACAATTAATAAAAAAAGAATTGTGCTATAAAATGAGTGGAAAACGAACCATTATAATACCAACCATTTTATATAGAAACACTCAGAAAGTAAATGACAGGGCTGGGGTTGTGGCTCGGTGGTAGAGTGCTTGCCTAGCACATGTGAGGCACTGGGTTTGATCTTCAGCACCACATAAAAATAAGTGAAATAAAGGTATTGTGCCCATCTACAACTAAAAATGTTTTAAAAAGAAAGTAAATGAGTTACAGGTTTCTCTGATTTGCCTTGACTGCAGATTAGTCCGAAAATTATGCTATTAATGGAACATTCTTCAAACCATAAAATATTTTGCTGTATGAATATTTATGCTTTGCTTTAAAAGGCAAATATCCTCAATTATTATTTACACCATTTTATCCTTAAGGCCCTGCCAACACATAAAGTAAGTGAAATGAGGAACTGAAATGAAGTGTTCAATCATCATTAATCCAAGCACATTGCCCCTTACCCTCCCACTCCCAACCCAATAAAGTATGTGAGTATAGTATCAGTTTTAATTACTACTCTGGGGAAATTAATTAAAACTGCAAACCAGAAAAGAGCTTTAATTAACTTTTTGGGTTGTATTGGTTTAGTGACTTTTAAAATTTTATGAAAGCTACTACATAGGTTAAGAAATAAAGTATCCAGTTTATCAAATCATGTGAAATGAAATCTGTACAGTGAGTTGGAGATTTATTATTATATTCAAACTTTTTAAAAAATACATTTTGGTTCTGGGGATTGAACCCAGGGCCTCATACATGATAGACAAGTACTCTACCACTGAGCTACCTCCCAGCCCCCAGTGTTGTTTGTTGTTGTCAATTTTTGTTTGAGACAAGGTCTTGCTAAGTTGCCCAGGCTGGTCTCAAACTTGAGATCCTCCTGCCTCAGCCTGCAGAGTAGCTGGGCTGGTGTTTCCATTGGTATTGAGGTGTATTACTTATATCAAATTAATCTTCTTGTTAGTCTTCAAAAACGATAATATATACATGTTTCTTGGGGAGAATGAGAATATGACAATAGTTAATACCTGCTTTGGGTACTAGGAAATAATGTGTTTAAAATATTTTACCTCCATAATGATTGACCAATGGAGATGACTGACTTTAGTGAAAAACTGTAACTTTTACAAATCCATATTTAATAATAGATTAGGGACATTATATTTTTCCAAAATTTTTTAACATAAGTACACATATGGGGGAACATGACTATAGGACTATATATCTTCAAATTGCAATTACATGATTTCTTATGACTTTTAGTAACATTAATAACTTTTTAAAATTAAAGACAACCTAAGAGTTTAAGAGTTTATCTTTGCAAGGTGAGATTGGAGTGTATTTTTCATTCTATTTGTTTCTTCTTTACTTTATACATTACTTACATAATAAATCTTTCAAGAGTAAAAAAAACAGCCGTATGATGTTGTGACACCAACTCACCTATCATGTAACCACTTTGATAATAAATAACTGTCAAATTAGCCAAAACTATCAAATGGTGATTCACAGAGGTTATTCGGACACCTAAAATGATTATGGGTCAGACATAATGAATGCCACAGATACAGAAAAAAAATGTTATGATTAAAACCAAGTCTTCAAAGAAGGTATGTTTTTAAGCCTAAGGATGTCAGAGATTCCAGAGTATTTTTACATTCTACTTTTTATGTAATACTTTCCATAAACACAATCTAATTTAAGTGTGGATCATTTTAATATAAATCAGTAATCTAAAAATTTACATTTTAAAAACCAAGGCAGGGACTGGGGTTGTGGCTCAGTGGTGGAGCGCTTGCCTAGCACGTGTGAAGCCCTGGGTTTGATCCTCAACACCACATAAAGATAGGTAAAGGTCCATTTACAACTAAAAAATATATTTAAAAGTAACCAAATATTAATTCTATTCTAGAAAAGCATACAATAATACACACCTCAGAATATATACCTCTGATTTATATAACAGATTTAACTAATTAGCTTTGTTGTGCAGTTCCTTAAAATAAAACAAGAAATAAATTTGAAAATTGCATGAACTAGAAAACTCATGGCATTCTATAGGTAATCCTAATGTATAAATGTAGTAACTAAACAGTTTTTTCTTATGTACAGCATGCTACTATACCTGAATGAAGTCTGTACAGCCATTCTAAAACTATCTATATTGAGGTTTATGATGCATGCATATTTTAAAAATAGAAAAATATCCCCATTTTTGACGAGAACATGTTAAAAATTTTTGGTATTTTTGCTTAAATGACCAAGAAGACATTTCTTTTATGTGCATATCACAAATTTTATTGGACAAAGAAGCTGGCAAATTTTTCCAAAAGTGATGATTAATAGATTTCTATCAATAACAACTTTCAAAGAAGTATCCCTCCCACATGTCCCCTCAACTGAAGATTGAACCCAATCTTCAGAGCACCCAGTGGGTGCTCTACCACTGAGCAACATCACCTGCCCAAGAAGCATCTTTTCATTCAAAGAAACATTTTAATGTCCAAGTAGTGAGAACTTTCTTCCTTTTCTAGTTTTACAGTGTTTTTTATAGCAAAATTCATATTTTCTTAAAACTTTTTGTATTGGTGATTGGAAGTGCTAAATAGTTCTTACACTTGTTTCCAACAGAAAAATTCATATGTAGACACTCAGTTGAAGGAGTGGGTTTAAATCCAGCAGGTGAAATGGGAATGCAACCAGTTGCAAAAATAAAAATGTCTTTCACTGTTGCAGATTTACCATCCTCAGTAATCTGTAAGTATTTCAAAACTTGTATGTCAGATAATGTATGTACTTTAAAAAGATCATTAGGGTTTTTATGGAAAGATTCTCAAGTTTATATGAAAGGATGTTATAAAATGCTTCTAGATAATATGTATTTTCTCCAAATGCCAAAAGTTTTTAGACCCTGCTTAAAACTTTCAAAGGGTACTTGGACTTTCTTTTTTTTTTTTTTTTTTTACTCAATAAGAAAAAATAATCCTATCATTCCAGGATACTGAATATAGTACAAGATAATTCTTCTAGACATTTTGAAAAAATAAAGATCATGGGGGAAAAGCAAGGTCTATGGACTTTCTTAATTACAAGGTAGACAAGCGTTTTTATGAGCATATATTTTCCATTTAATGTTATTATAAATCTCAGATAGCCAGGAAGCTCCAGGTAGTTTATTTGATTCATTTATTACCAAGTTTAAGTTAGCTATATTCATTGTAGTGTTTATCCCAATTATAATTTGTGCCCCATCACAGTCTGAAACATTGTCTAAATTGGTTTGTTGTTTTCTGATCCATAAACAAGAAAATTAAACACAATTTTAAAAAGAAACCAAGTTGAATGACTACTATAAACCAAAGAAATGGCAAGCATCCTGACACTTACATAGTAAAGATTGTCTTTCAGAGCTTGAGGATTTAGAGACAAGCTCTTTGCATTAAGAGACTTTAGAAATTCTTGCTTTGATTCAGAATGGTATCTTTCAGAATTACCATTTTCATTAACATGCCATTTCAATTGTGTCTGAAGGGTTAAAGTTTTAATTTCTGAATTCATCTAAGGCACTGTTCTAGGTAGTAGTGTCAGATATGTAATCTTTCAGTTTTTTGTGTTTGTTTGAACTCGGAGACATTTTAACACTGAGCTAGATCCCAGCCCATTTTTCATCTGAAATAGGATCTCACTAAGTTGCTGAGGCTGGTCTCAAAGATCCTTCTGACTCAGCCTTCCAAGTAGCTGGGATTACAGTTGTGTGCCACTGCACCCAGCTAGTGTTTGTGTGTGTGTGTGTGTGTGTGTGTGTGTGTGCACGCTTAATTTGGAATCCTGATTTTATCAGTATAGTTGGAACATCTTTTCTAAACTTGCCACCTTGCTGTAGTTGGTTCCAGTGACTGGGTAATTTAGGTGATGACTCCTTCAACAGTCGTTACTTATCACATTATTAGAGTTAGGTAATGTGCATTTTTTTGCTTCTTGGAAATCTGAATTGTAGATAACACCTCTACATTCCAAATACTCCCAATTTTGTTCCCATGATTGTATTGAGGAACAGGCTAAATGTGTTCTACCAGAACCACAACACTGATGGCACTTCATTTCTCATTTGCTGTGAGGTGCATTATAGTCTCACCCTTCTCTGTAACTGCATCTTAGGACATCATAGCACTTAAGGTGTTGCAGAAACTTTTGATAAGCATTCCCTCTAATTCCCAAGATGCATCTTTTTCAGAAATATAAATTCCCATTCCTAATATCTTATCACTATTATTACATATTGTATCCCTAAAGAAAAACAGGTATATATTTATTACTTGAACCTGTAAACATTTTGATGAAAATCAAAAATCCTCATGAGGACTTAATAATATGTTGTAAGTTGGAATAAACTCAATAAATTCCAAGTAAGTGGTGCACAATAAGGAGTCTGTGTAATTACTAGATGTAGTTATTTTGAACAGGTTGATGTTTCCAATAAAGTGGGACAAAATTTCCAGTAACCTGGAAAATACTTTCTCTCTGACACTCACATGGAAAATGCCAACTTTGTTTACATTAAGATACATCCAACTGAAGCACCAGTTTTCTTGAAAACACTGCATTTCAATTTAAAAACTGTATCACTTCCTTCCTGCTGTCTTCTGTTAAACACCAGAAACTTCTTCTTTACGTCTCTGCCTCATTCCACTTGACATCAACAAACAATAATGAAGTACAGTGAAATTCCATTTCTCATGAGCTTTCTTTTCTCCATATTTATTAGGACAGTCATCATTTTTGGACAAAAAAAATGCACACACACACAAAGTTTCTGAGTCACCCAGTTATTTTCATTCATTTACATGGCACACCGAGGAAGTTCCAAAGCAGCTGTGTTTCTTTTCCCTTCTTTTACTGTATCACCTAATGCCAACGAGCATCCCCATCCAATAGCCCACAAGATTCAAATTCATAAATATGTTTTAGTTTTTTAAAAAACTGAAGTTTTCTTTAGGAAACTTTGTGTGACAATGCTCTTAAGTAATTTCTAGTGTTTTTTTTTCTAGTAGTCATAGGCAATTTTGTCTGATTTATGAAAACCTATTTGTTTGCATTGTGGCAAAATATACATGATATAAAATTTGCCGTTTCAACCACCTTTAAGTGTACATTGCAATGACATTCACATTCTTGTGCCACCATCACCACTGTCCTCCAGAATTTTTATCTTCCCAAATTGAAATTTTGTACCCATTAAACAATAACTTCTCATTCTCCACACCAAGTCCTTAGCAACCTCCATTCTCCTTTCTGAATTTGGTTATTCTGGGTACTTCAAGTACTTCTAGGTACTTCAAATAAGTAGAATCATACATTATTTTGTGTATAATTAATTAATGTACATTAATGTATAAGCATACATTATTTTTCTTCTTGTGACTGACTTTTTTTACTTAAAGTAATTTTCAAGGGGCTGGGGTTGTAGAGCACTTGCCTAGCACATGTGAGGCACTGGGTTTGAGCCTTAGCACCACATAAAAATAAATAAATAAAATAAAGGTATTGTGTCCATCTACAACTAAACATTTTAAAAGATTTTTAAAAATGATAATTTTCAAGGTTCATTCACATTGTAGTATTTGTCAGAATTTGCTTGCTGTTTTTTAAGGATGGTATATTGTATGCTTATGCCATTTTTTTTTTACCCATTCACCCATGGATAAGACACTTAAATTGCTTCTACCTTTTGGCTATTATGAATTCTATGAATATAGATGTACAATTATCTGAGTCCCTGTTTTCAGTTTGTTTGAGTATACACCTATAAATGGAATTGCTGCATCAAATGAAAAATCTGTTTTTAATTTTTTTATGAATTTCCATAGTGTTTGTGCAGTATCTGTGCCATTTTTCATTCCCATGAGCAGGGCACAATTAACATAATTTTATACCTTAGCTTGACCTAGTGATCTGGAGGCAGAACAAACCAGCCCAAGGTCCTGGGGAATTCTAGCATTAAAAGAGTCCTCCTTTCAGAGGCCCTGTTTGTGATCTGGACAATAACCACTTTTTGTTGTTGTTGTTGTTGTTGTTGTTGTTGTCATTGTACCAGGGATTGAACCCAGGGACACTTAACCACTGAGCCACCTTCCCAACCCCTTTTTGAGTTTTATGTAGAGATAAGGTCTCACTGAGTTGCTTAGGATTTCACAGAGTTGTTAAGGCTGGTTTTGAATGTGAGATCCTTCTGTCTCAGCCTCCCAAGCCACTGGGATTACAGGCATGTGCCACAGCATCAGGCAAATAACCACTTTAAAAAAAAAAAAAGATTTTTAAATTTTTAATTTTTTTGTACTTTTATGAGGCAGAAGTCTTGAATAATCCACGCAAGGAAGATCACTTAGTCCAACTTAATGAAGCTTATCCTTTGCATACTGATGGAAACACTTGGTTACACCTGAGTCCTTATTTCTGGACCAGACCATACTGGTTTGAGCAGATGCAACAAGAGCGAGAACCCTGAATAAATATGTGCAGGTGGCTCCAGTAGAGCTGTTGGTGACCCATTTTGCTTTTAGGAATGCAACAAGGCAAAAGACAGACAATAAATAACCCTTTTGGGGGGGAGTGTGCTGGGGATTGAACCCAGGGGCACTTAACCATTGAGTCACATCCCCAGCTCTCTATATTTTTTATTTTGGGACAAGGTTTTACTAAGTTGCTAAGGGCCTCACTAAATTGCTGAGGCTGACCTCCAATTCCTGAGTTGCTGGGATTACAGGCATGTGCCAGCATGCCTAGTTAAATAACCATTTTAGCACTGAAAGTCAAGAAGTTATATAATTTATCCAAGGGCATAGCTGGTAAAGGACACGGCAGGATTTGGATCAAGTCTGTTACTTTGAAAAGTCTTGTATTCTTCTCAATGAAACACTCTTTCTTTTCTTATTCCAAAAGTCTTTTTTTTTGTACTTTGCAAGGCAGGGTCTTTCTAGTTGCTTAGGGTGCCTCAGTAAGTTGCTAAGGCTGCCTCAAACTTGCAATCCTCCTGCCTCAGCCTCCCAAGCTGCTGGGATTATAGGCATGCGCCACCGTGCCTGACTCTATTCCAAAAATCTTAAACTACATTAGACAACTTGTTATTCCCTATACCTGCTGATATGTATCTTAATGTCCCTTGCTCTTGTTATACTTCCAACTTACAAAGCCCCTTCTTCCATCTATATGTGTTGACATTCTGCTCAGATGCAAAGCTCCCCCTCAACACATGAAGCTTCTGATTTCCTCCTGATAAAGTCAACTACTCTCTCTGTGTGCCTACAACTTTGTGTTTGTGTCTCCTTAGTCAGGGTTCTCAGTTGCAAACATGAGAATCCAATTTAGGTGGTGAAAAAGGGAAGTGATTTATTAAAGGATATGGGATAACTCAGAATCTTGGGGAAATGACTGGCTTAGAGCCTACCAGAAATATCCAAACCCAAAATCACACCTGAGACTAAACCAGTAGAGCCTCTACTGTTGCTGCTGCACAGCTTAGACTCTTCCACTGCACAGTTGAGGTGGCGTTCTGGGAGCAGGAACTCTGCCCCTGTAGCCTCCCTGCCAAAAACTGAATTTCACTAACTTTCTTTACATTGCTCACTTAAAAAAATCTCCGGAGCTGGAGTTGTGGTTCAGTGGTAGAGCGCTTGCCTAGCATGTGTGAGGCACTGGGTTTGATTCTCAGCACCACAAATAAATAAATGAATAATAAAAAAAAAAGGTTTATCAACATCTTAAAAAAACTCTCTGGAAGGTTGCATCTTATAGGCAGAACCCAAGTCATATGTACAGTTCCTAGCTAAATGGAAGGCTGAGTGATCTTCTGACTTCTTCCTTGGAGAGGTAGAATTCATAAGGTATCTAATTTTCCAAACAAAAAGGGTATTCAAAAGGTACTGGGCACCCTACTTTCACCAACCATCCTCATGAAAGTGACAAACCCTACCAAGTCACAGAAATGCCCACAGAGAGCAGGGTGACCTGGAAGTCCTACTACTTAAGATCATCCAGCTTTTCTGGGGCGGGGGGGGGATACTGGGGACTGAACGAAGGGTACTTTACCACTATTTTTATTTAAGATAGGATCTTGCTAAGTTGCTGAAGCTGGCCTTGAACTTGTGATGCTCCTGTCTCAGTCTCCCCAACTTCTGGATGATTATCCCAAACTCCTTAATGTGGACTCCAAGGAGATGCAGCAGATCCACATGTCCCTCTGAGGGAAGGCTGTGGTGCCGATGGGCAAGAACACCATGTTGTGCAAGGCCATCCAAGGTCATCTGGGAAACAACCCAGTTCTGGAGAAACTGTTGTCTCACATAACTGGTAATGTGGGATTTCTGTTCACCAACAAGGACCTCACTGAGATCAGGGACATGCTGCTGCCCAATAAGGTGCCAGCTGCCACTGGTGCTGGTGCTGGTGCTCCATGTGAAGTCATTGTGCCATCCCAGAACACTGGTCTATGGCAGAAGATGCCCTCCTTCCTCTAGGCTTTAGGCATTTGGTAATGCCTAACATCCCCAGGGGCATCACTGAAAATCCTAAGTGGGAATGAAGCCACACTGCTGAACATGCTGAACCTCTCCCTCTTCTCCTTTGGGTTGATCACTGAGCAGGTGTTGGGCAACAGCAGCATCTATAATTCTGAAGTGCTTGACAACACCGAGGGAACTGCATTCTCACTTCCCCTCCCCTTGCACAAATGTACTGACCATCCTTCACAGGTCCAAGCATTTGGATGAAACTCAAATGAATAGATTACTAAACAAAAATCCAGCTGGGTATGGTGGCACATGTCTGTAATCCCAGCAATTTAGGAGACTGAGACAGGAGGATTGCAAGTTTGAGGCCAAGTCTCAGCAATTCAGTGAGGCCCTCAGTAACTTAGTGAGATCCTTTCTAAAAATTTTAAAAGGAGGGGTGCACCCCCCTGGGTTCAATCCCCAGTCCCTTCCCCAAAAAAGTTATGGTCATCTCACTTTTTCTGACCAGGGCAAATATTGTCTTTCCCTGCCTGTATCATATCTTCAGGAAAATGGGAATAATTATCTTTGTTACCTCTCCCTCATAAAGTTATTGTGAGAATTACTGTAATATATATAAAGTGCTTTAGGCTCAATTGGAGTAGGATGATGTGTGAATGCTAATAATAGAGTTAATGGACTGGGGATGTATCTCAGTGGTAGAGCATTTGCCTAGAATGCACCACACCTGGGGTTCAATCCTCAGCATCTCACACACACACACACACACACACACATACACACACAGTTATTATTATAAATTACACAAAGGTTTACTTTCCAAGAAAACATTTCAAATGTATGAAGCAATGGTTTAGATTCAGATCCATGTTTCTGTGCCTTTAATTACATGGAGTTGTTTTGATCAGAAGTTACAAAATCCTAATTCACTTCACCTCAGTGTCATCCTCCCACATAAAGAGTCCTTTGTGTAGGGGACTTTAACAGGAGAGAGCAAGAAGTGAACAGTTGCAAGTTTGTTTGACCTAGGTATTTTTACTAGAGAAGCCGGTTATAATCACTGAAAAAATAATAATAAGGAAAGGAAGAGAGAAAAAACTGTAAATTGGGCTTAATAGGGTGGACCAAAGTATTTCTCAATTCTTAAATCTGAGATTATAATATGAAAATGTTGCTTTTTCTTTTTTCCTGATGTTTGTTTATTTAGTGGTACAAACTGTTTTCTAAGTGGAAGTGAACTGGTCTCAAGATGTATAATATCTGCCTGTTCTTATTTTATTTGACAGGGGCTATCCAAGACCAAATGAGGGCTCTAACCTTTAGTATTCTTCCTTCATTTTTTTAAATAAAGGGTTTTTAAAAATATTTTTTTAGTTGTTGATGGACCTTTATTTCAATTAGTTATATGTGGTGCTGAGAATTGAACCCAGTGCCTCACACATGCTAGGCAAGGGCTCTACCGCTGAGCTACAACCCCAGCCCCTTCATTTGTTTTGTGACTGATATCTCTATATGCCCCATTGGCAAGTTTCTGTCATCTACCTAAGTGTCTTGGCCCTATTCACCTCTTCATAAAGCTTATGTGTTACACTAAGAAGGGACTAGGAAAAGTTAAAAGAGCCCAAGAATCTTGTCCAGAGCTTACTCAACCATCTTTCCTCCATACCACCATATTCTGTCCTATTGGTAATTTTCCAGAATCTTTTTCAGTGAAGTGCTAAAACCATAGTTTGGTAGAAGCATTTTCTAAGCACTCAGAAATGCACAAGTAAACCAGAATCTTCACCAGAGAGTGAACTTCTGCTGTCTTCCCATTTTAAGAGGCAAGTCTCGGGGTCTCCATCCAAAGGTCTTGGTAAGCTTACTGGTGACAGGTCACTTGTTCCTCCCTTGTGTGAAGCCAGCCTTGCCTAGTAATCTTTTAGAAAGAAGATATAGAAAGTCCCATCTTAAAACAGATATCCAAAACATGTGAGTATTTTCAGTGAAAGCGACTATAGGGAATAGAAGGAGCACCTGGCAAGCTGAGAAATTTGTCAAAATCTTACTCCCTGTGGATTATCAGGCAAGTCACTACTCCCCTCGTCCTTAGTTTTCTCATTTCATTTCTTATCATGCAGAAAAAGTTGAGGCTTCAGCATTAATGACTTTGCTTTCTCAGTCTACCCACAATTTTTTCTCATTCTCTTTTCAGGTTTTGTCTTCTAGTCTCTTGCTACTGCCTATGTTTTTAGTCAGTGCATCTTCTCTGCTTTTTGCAAGTTGCTCCTGCAGTTACTTGCTGCTCACCCCCAGATTCCTTCAAGGTTCTTTAGTGTCAGAAAACTGATACCTTGCCCTCAATCCTGTGCATTCCTTTATCTCCTTTCCCCAGTGGAGGGAGTCTTTTTACGAAGAATACTCCATGCCTATGGTTTATACTTCTCTACCGTTTCTGATCACTGTAGTGAGGTTTCTATCCACTGAAACCATTCTGGCAAAGTTCACTAGGGAAAAATTTACCTAGGGTCATGTTAAAGACTCAGTCTTACGTTTATTTCATATCTGTGCAGCATTTGACACTGTATTTTCCTTCCTCTTTTAAACCCTCTTCGCACATTGTTTCTAGGTTTCTCTTGATTCTCATGATTCTTATCTGCCCTGGGTCACTATTTCTTATTGTTCTGTATTTTAATGTCATTTTATTCTTTCATGTGGTGGTCAGTTAGGTATAATCAAGAGAGGAGATTTAGAAATAACTGAGGAAATCAAAGTTTATGATACAAGTCTAGTGACAAGAGGCACATAACCCACGTAGGACCACAGGCAAAGATGCCAGGGTGGTCAGAAGGCAGAGGACAGGAGCAAGAGCAAGGGGAAAGCATTAAGCCAGAGTGTTTCTTAGGGTTTCCTAGGGGAAGGCAAGGCAAGAAGTGTTGAACAGTTTAAGATTGGACTGGCTAGACTGGATCATTTCAGAGTACTCTAAACTGTAGGCATGGTCCCTAGCTGCCTAGTACCTGAGGTGATTGAGACAGAAGAATGTTGTCTCCAGGGGCATAGGGCCAGATAGAGGAGGTATGGCTTTAGATACTCCTGGCTGATCCCTTTTTTTCATCTCTAATAATTGGCTCGCCCAAGTTAGAAAAGTTCTTTAAGATGTCAAAACATAACATGTAGAAAAGTTTTTTAAGATGTCAAAGCATAATATATAGAACATAAACTATACACACACACATACACAGAATATACTTCTCTATCTGTATGTCCTTGGCTAACACCTGATTTCTCACTAGACCCTTAAATATTGGTATTCCCACAACCCTGGTTGTATTTTCTTCATATTGCCTGTGCAATTTGTCTCTTTGTGAATTCAGCTTTCATCTCTGTGCTGACGACTCAACAATGGATATCTCCGGCCATCCATCACATTTGAGCTCTAGACTCATAAATACTCCTGTTTACTAGAAATTTCTGTCTGGATTCCCAACAGTCATCTGTAATATATATCTAAATGTGCATTCATATTTCTTCTTTAATTTGTTTATCTGCCTCTATTTCCCTTTTCAAAGAATAGTTCTTCCTAGTTATCCATACCAGAATCCTGGCAGGCATCCTGAAATCCTTTCTCTGTTTCACCCAACCTACTCAGTCCCTCCCCAAGTCCTATGTGCTCAGCTCCTGATCATCTCGTCTGTCTGTCCACTTTTCTTTCTTTGTGTCACTCTCTTAGTTATGATACTCATCACTTCTCACCAAGAAGATGGTTGTAGCCTGTAACTGATCCCTGTATTCAGCCTTGCACCCCTGCAAACTCTTCTCCATCCCACTTGTAGAGTATTCTCACTTTATTATCATGCAGCATACAAAGAATTCATGATAATATGACCATTTCATGTGTATCTACCAGCCGGTTCAGAGGGTTCTTTCTAAAATACAAACTTGATTACATCTATATAGATCCATCTTTTTAGTAATTTTTAATTTATTTAAAAATACAGTTCAAACTCTTTAGGGTAGAATGTGCAGCCCATCAGGATTTGCTGTAGGCCTGGGGGTGTAGTTCCCTAGCACTACCAAAAAAAAAAAAAAAATAAGAAGAAAAACAAAAAAGATTTAGTACTGTCCTCTCTGTTCAGTATTATCTCCTACCTCTCTCCCTAAATGATCTTTGTATATATAGATTTTTAAAATTTTGTTTCAATTAGTTATACATGATAGCAGAATGCATTTCAATTCATTGTACACAAATGGAGCACAGCTTTTCATTTTCCTGGTTATACATGATACAGGGTCACACCATTTGTGCAATCATACATGTACACAGGGTAATAATGTCTGCCTCATTCCATCATCTTTTCCATCCCCATACCTCGTCCCCTCTCTTCACTCCTCTCTGCCCAATCTAAAGTTTCTCCATTCTTCCCTTGCCAAACCCCACCCATTATGGATCAGTTTCCACATATTAGAGAAAACATTTGGCCTTTGTTGTTTTTTTTTCCTAAATGATCTTAATGCACACCCATATCAAACTATGCGAAGCTCTTGGAAGGTTTCATGCTGCGTTGTGCACATGCTGTTCCTTTACTCTGCAGTACCCTCTCCACACCAGTTTACCTGGAAAACCTTAGCCTATTATGTAGGGGTGTATTGTGGAAGACCATCTTCAGGTGAAGATGACCTGAAGATGGTCTTCCACAATACACCCCTACTTGCCCCCATTTCCAAGTAGAAGTAATTGTTCTTTTGTTCACGTATATAATCATGCTTTATCACAACGAATTGTCATTTATTTATATCCACCTAAACTATAAACTCCTTGAGGGTAAGGCTATACTCTTTCACATCTTTAGCAATTAGCATAGGGTTTGGCAACCTGATACATAGTTGGTGCTCAGTTAATGTTCATTAATCTGGCCTTTCCTTTCTGGTTTCATGTTTGACAAGATATATAAAAAATTACATAAGGACTTTATGTATATAAAAGATTATATATAAAGTCTTTTCTGACTTTATTCCTCTCCCCTCATTAATCACCCAACCACATATAAAGACTCATCTTACTTCCTGTGCATAAAACATTTGTTCCCTGGACACCTATTTATCAGATAGGAATCTATATTACTTTATTGAATGCTTTGATATCCAACTTCCCTGCTAGAATATAAGTGCCAGAAGGCCAGGAACCATGTATGATGGTTGTCTCTGTATCTCAAACCCCTGGCACTGGTGTCAACACACGTGAAGCCACGAAGAAATGTTTGTGAGCAAATGAACCAAAGGCTTAGACTTGCTGATTTCTAAGGTCTTCTCAACTCCAAAACTGTATTATTTGAGGTGCCAAAAAGTGAGACATAATCAAAAAGTTCTTTCTGAGCAGATGGTCAGAACAGTTGAAGCACTAATTCAAACAGTTGGCAAATATGAACGTTTAAGAAAGTCAGTCAGAAGGAAGGTAAAACCTCCAGAAAGACTGGCAAAACTGTGTATCCAAGTAGTCACAGGCAACTCCTTTGCACCTGATATTGGGCACCTTATGTTCCCTCTGATAACCCATGTGCCTTGAGCTTCTCAGGAGGATGTGCTTAACATCCATCCCATGACTCAACCCCACTGGCTAGAAATGAACTGAAAGCACATTATTTCTCTGCAGCAAAAATGACTTTTTAGGGCTGGGGAGATAGCTCAGTGGTAAAGCACTTGCCTAGCATGCATGAGACCTTGGGTTGAATCCTCATTACCACATAAAAAGTAAACAGCAACAACAACAACAAAATTGTTTTTTAAAAAATGACTTTTTAAACATTTCACTTAGTTCATTTCATTTAGTTCTTGTGAACTAAACACAAAACTGGGTCATTTATTTAATATTTTATTTCTGTTCAGGTAGTAGTCTAGGAATAAAACTCCAGTATAAAAATTCTTAGGATTTGTGATCTTACCTATTTTTTATTCCATAAGCATTTGTTGATATCCATTCTATTTCTTTTTTTTTTCCTTAAATTTTTTTTAGTTGTAGATGGCCACAATGCTTTTATTTTATTTATTTATGTGGTGCTGAGGATCAAAGCCAGTGCCTCGCACATGCGAGGCAAGTGCTCTACCACTGAGCTAAAAAGGTTTAGTGTTGAGAGAATGAAGAAATTTCAAAAAATCACACAATCTTAAGACACAAATCTTAAGATTTAATCATAGAGTCAACAGAAGATAGTAATGGTGCAACATATGCATTATACAAAATTGTGTGTGACAACCTAAAGGGGCACAGGAAAGGTAATTGCAACTGGATACATAAGGATAGAGGGACTTCCAAAGTGAGAAAGAAATTAGAGCTAAGTGAAATTAACCAGCAGAAAAGAAATGTACTGAAAGAGATGATTTTCCAACAAGCTGATACACAGAAACATGAACACACACACACACACACACACACACACACACACACACAATATAGCTTGCCAGAAGCAAGATCTTGTATTGGATCCAATTTTTCTGTTGAATACTCTTCAGAGAAGCACCATGTCCCTGCAGGCCAACTCACAGAGCTCTTTTTCTAATTTCTCTCAAGTCCCCTCAAGGAGCTCCTGTGTAGTATTATCTCTGTTGTATTTGGAATTTGAGGTGTGATCCAGATGTATCTGGAGAAATGACGTGTCTCTCCTCAGATTTGAGCATATTCCAATTAAACATTGTTGAGTGTTGACTCTGTTTTCCCCCTGGAGGTAGGAGTCTGCTCCTTCCACAGATGGGTACAAAGCTTTCGCTCTATAGAGATCTTCAGTATTTTTGCATGGAAAGGGCATTGGCTTTAGATGCAGACAACCTGAGTAACTTTTCTGATTTCTCTGAGGCTCATTTTTCTGATTTCTGAAATGAGATAATAACTATATTCTATATTCTATAACTGAGATTATAATCATTAACAAATATTAGTTCCTCATTGTTTACCAGAGCAAAGTAAAGCACTGCAATTTGAGTGATTTGAATAGGGAGAGGTTCTGATGCATAGTCCTGTGAAAATATTCATGTCAAAATCTGAACTCTACTACCACTGCTGTTGAGCATTTCCTACATGCTTGGCACTGGGAAAAATATTGTATTATCTCCTTTTATCCTCCCAACAACCTACCTAGATAGGATTAGAGATGATAAGCTGCTTGTCCAAGGTCATACAAGCAAAGCAGGACAGATGGGATTTGAACACAACTCCCTTTCCAAAGCCTGTGCACCACCCCTGGAAGGGATTCTAGGATTCCGACAGGACAACATATCTGAGCTGTAGTTCTGAGAAACAGGAGCTGTATAGCAAGTTAGTCCAGATTGCTCTGTGGTAAGAGATTAGAATGCAGATATTCTATGGCATTGATTGAAGCAAGATCCCTTTGATTTCACATTAGACACTACTTGACTTGGACTCAGTTCATGATTACTTTATTCCTGAAGCAAGATAAAAGCAGTGCAAGGGACATAAATGAGACAGAGGCAGGGGGCTCCCTGTTGCTTGCCTTTTTTATACCTCATGAAGTGTACCCAAAATTTGATATGTCTTGACAGCTCACACAGAGTGAGATGCCCACGAGGTCCAAAGCATACACTGTGGTCCAAAGCATACAGCTGTGGATTTACTGCTTTGGTCATGGAAATAATTTGCACTTCCATGTAAATCAATCACTCAGTAGGTCACCTCACCTGGGGCTAAAATCTATATCCTAGGCCTTGAAATTTCTCTATGCCAGCACTTGATGTGATCTCCGTTTCCCTGCATCATGACTGCTGGGCCTAAGAATTTTTCCTTTTATATCCACATGGGAGCTTTCCTGTGTCAGGCCTGGCTGTGGCCTCATACAGACACACAGACATAAAGTTATAACATATTGTACAAATTGCCCTTAGCAAGAGGACTATCCTATCCTCAGGTACAGGTGCAGGAGTTCTTGGATGGTTAGAGCCAAAATTTTGTTTAAAAAAACAGGACTGGGGTTGTGGCTCAATGATAGAACACTCACCTAGCACTGGGTTCAATTCTCAGCACCACAAAAATAAATAAATAAATAAAGATTTTGTGTCCAACTACAGCTAAAAATATTTAAAAAAACCAAAAAAACAAAAACAGCTCTCCTGGGCATGCTGGTGCACACAGGTGCACTTGAGAGCTGAGGCAGGAGGATTGCAAGTTCAAAACCAGCCTCAGCAATTTAGTGAGGCCTTAAGCAACTTAGTGAGACCCTGTCTCAAAAGATAAAAAAAAAATTGATAGAAAGCAGATTCATGATTGCCTAGGGTTATGGTAGGAGAGGGATTGACTACAAAATGAGCATGAAGGATACTTTTGGAGTGATGGAAATATTCTAAAACTGGATAGTGGTGATGGTTATACAACTCCGTAGTTTACTAAAAATTACGAATTATATATTTATAGTGGGTGAGTTTTACAGTATATAAATTATGTCAGAGAGAGAGGAAGAGAAGGTGGTGGTGGAGGTGGTGCAGAACAAAGAGAAGGTAAGGAGAAGAAAGGAAAGGAGTTCTGTACCAATCCAAGCTTGAAGGACTACTGGGTGAAACCCCAGGATAACTGGCCAAAGGGCACAGAAGAGAAGATTTTGGACTGGAAAACCTCAAGGGCAGGAGTTAATAATTAAAGTCTTAAGTGTCCAGAAATCTAACTTTGAGTAGTCTGTCTCCTGATGTACCCTTGGAAAAATGACAATCATAATATCAACGATGGAGAAATTGCCAGTTTACCCCCCTGCACCCATATCAGTCTTCTCTTTCTTCCATGAGAAAGGGTTTTAAGGCACTGATCCAAAGTTGAACGGATTTTAGCAGAGTCAGAGATAAATAGGAAGAGCTGCAGTTTCTTGCCTCCAGGAATCCTCTAAAATGTAGTGAATTTTTAAATACCTTCTCCACAGTAAAAGTTGTTGTATCTAAACATAAAAGGTCAGAGTGAGGTTAGTTAACCAACCAGGCTGGGGACCTTCAGAGCTGCAATTACTGAACACTTTTGTGAAATTGGTGTCAAAGTAAACACACACACACACACACACAACCTTAGTGGCTCTGCCTCCCCAACAGTTCTATTCTATCCATTTCTAACCACCCCCAAACACACTTTGGAATTCTTGAGAAAAAATAGGTCACTAGTGTTCTAAATAAGAACCATGTCCCAGTGTCCTTTGGAAGGTTAGGACTGCAGGAAGGAGCACTTACATTGCTTTGATACTTCCCTCAAATGATTTTAATTACCTGAAATTGTGACATGAGCCAGACCCCAGACCTCAGCTTAAAATGTCCAGAAAGCCAGAGTTTCACATTATCAAGAATTGATTTATGTTAATTAAGCCCGTGATAATCTCAGTAAACCAGATGCCAGTTTATTCATTTAAATGAGAGATACACCTTCCCTTTGAGTGGCCTACTTTCCATCAGTGGTCGAGGACACTGTTCCTCCTGTTTGGATATTCAGTTACTGCTGGTGGGACAGGGGGAGGACATGGACTTTCCACCTCTGCGTCCCCAACATAGGCTCTGGAACATAGTTGGTATTTGCCAAATGGAATTGAATTTTGTGAGGAATAAGACTTGTTCACCTTGGGCCATTGAGCTAGAGATATTTCTTACCCACAAATTAACTTGGTTAAAGACTGTTTCTGAGCTGCCTGGCAGATTGGTGAAGAAGTCATTTAAGTTTCTTGTCTTATACAGTTGAGTATATTCTGTAGAAAATTCATCTCAGAGAATTTAGATAGCAAGATGTCACTCTAGTCCATTTTTGTGTGTTCTCTTTTCCTTTGTATTTGAAATGAATGCTATAAAGGTTCCACTATGTCACAGGTAATAATAGCACACACAACTATAGTCTGTCCACTGCCTGTCCCTGAAATAGATTCTCCAGTAGAAAGAACAACAGTGCTGTCATTTACAGAGTTGTATGAGAAACAAAGATCGGAACTGAAGATAAAAAAAAGAAGTATGAGTCAGTAGAGTTCAATTTAGCCTTGAGGGTAGCGTGAGGCACATTATTAGGTCCATTTTCAGTGAAAATTATATTGTTTGGGAAGGAAGTATCCTATTTGTCAGAGCCCTGGTGATAAGATCACTGATAATAAGGAATCTCTTCTCTGGTCCCCAAACTTAGACCTTTCCTGCTCTCCAGCCCTTTCATATCATCTGCAGATCTAAGTACTACAGAATTCCTCCAGCCCTCCTGCTAGTTCCGTCCTCCCCTTGCTTCAGGCAGGAAGAATTTCTGGCCTGAGATTGGGAGGCCTCTTGGCTGCCATGACACTATTCCTTCTGAGGTCAGGATGCCTAGGACTCTACTGTTGTCCTCTCCTCCTTCTACATGCTCTCCATGTGAAATTGTCATTCCTGGAGCTTCAATGACCACTTATATGCTGGAGCCTTTGCCTCTCAGTCACAGTGGTTAGGCATCCCTATATTTCATATGACAATCCTGTCCCACCCCCATCAGGCAGCCTAGTTCTTTTTCATTCTGCTCCCATGTTCAATTCAACAAATATTTATTGCTTGTGTTTGTCAGGCATCTTTGGTAAGGGTTAATGATACAAAGACTATTCTACTTAGTGAATCTCCCTCTATTTAATTAGGAGGACTTTTTATTTTCATTATTCAGTAATGGAATCCCTGAAGTCTTAATAGTTAACTGCTATTCTTCTCTTTCTATCCCAGAATCCCCCCTAAGCTTATTTATTACTGTGGTTTCAATTTAACATAATTTTCAAATATACACATCTGCTCCATGTCTTACCTGTCTCATTCACTGTGTGCTCTTAAAGTTTCTTTGTCTCCTTAAAATAACATCTATCATAACTTTAGTTCCCACATCTCTAAAATGCAGAAGTGAATGGGGAAAACATTTAATAAGTTATGTTGTATCAATGCAATAGTTCTTTTTTTTTTTTTGCAGTGCTGGGGATTGAACCCAGGGCCTTGTGCTTGTGAGGCAAACACTCCACTAATTGAGCTATATCCCCAGCCCAATGCAATAGTTTTAAGCAGCTATTTAAAATACTTGGGAACAACTATGGATAATTTTGTTTTTTGCTTCTCTATGCACTTTATGAATTTCTTTCTTTTCTAATCAGAAAGTGTGTTTTGTGGTTATAGAGAACAGTTCCTGGGAGGGAGATGTCCACCCGGAATCAAAAATGCGACAATTTATTTCTTAAAGGCCCAATTGGTTCTGGATAAGAGTAGCCTTTATTTCAACATTTCCTGAAACACTCTGGAAAATGACTTAAGATTTCATTGCTAATAAATTAATTTAACTTAGAAAATATAGTACACTGTATTCATTTCTTAGAGTTTTCCAAGTCTACATTGACACATTAAAGTCTCTTAAAAAATAAGACTATGAAGAAAACTATTTCTTTTTTTTTTAGCTCACTGCCTCCCAGATCTATGGAGCACGGAACATTTCCTTACCTATAACACTTATTTACATCCCATGGAAACACTGCTTTATGTAAACTTTCTGGAGTGAGGAAAACCAGGCTGTTTCAGAAATTGTGTTTTTATTAAAACAAAATGTTACTTGTTCCAAAGGAAGAAACTTATGAATCTCTAGCCAAATGGAATTCATCAGCCTGTGTTGCCATAACCCATTCTGACTCTCTGTACTCTGGGTTTATTGTGGGGAGGAGGTGGTTGTGTTTGGGTTGTGCTCTATTCAAACATAGGGCCGACTGGAGCAAGCTGGACATGAATGAGCCTCCAGGCGCCATTCAGCTGGCTCATAATCAGAAGGACCCCAAGGTGAAATTTCAGTTCTGATAGTTAATAGTTGGTGTTTAGCGTCTCCCTCTGTAAACAGGGACCTCAGGTTTGGTTGATATAAGCTTCCCAACTTATTTTCAGAAAATGATCCAGCTGGATCCAAAGGTAGAATGTGAGGTCACCAGCTATCTGTAGCCATTCCCTAATTAATACCTGGCCGATACATTTGTGACTCTTTTGTTCTAAATTAGGACTACATTTCATTGTCATCCTTCCACTGTAGACAATCAGCCAGGGGGATGGGGCTGCCAGAATGTGGGATCATCCAAGGCCTTTGGCAGCAGACGTAAGAGGCTGTAGTATAAGGCCCTCTATGGAGGACATTAGAGAAGGAAGGGACAGAGGTACAGAAGCAGAAGGTCCACAGAGTCCTGGGGTCCAGTGTGCCTGCCAGGGTTTGTAAAAGTGGCACAATGGTCTAAGCTCCTGGGAGCTTGTACTAGCCTGGCCAGGAGCCTTTACCTTGACAGCTCCTGGGAGCTCATCAACCCCTCCTTGTTAATGGAACACTTCACTTCTTTCTTTCCTAAATTTGACTTTCATAAGAATCACTCCAGGCACTTATTAAACATGCAGATTCTTATACCCTATTTCAGAAGTACTGAATCAGTACTGTGTAATTGATGTCCTAAATGATTCATACGATGAGGCAAGTCAGGGGAAACACTGCTTTAGTTGTTCAAGGGATCTTACTCAGTAGTAATGGGCTCCATTCATTCCTCCTTGTGTTTTTTCCCCCCATCAATTAATTTTGTAGACTGACTTGGGATGTCACTTGTCACATTGCAGAAGAGATGACAAGGAACTCATCCTCATCTTCTGAGGTTTTTGGGAATCCTAGCCCCTCTGGTCCTAGCTAGAATAAGTTTAAAAATGTTTTCTCCCTTTACTGTAGATCAGCCTTTCTCCTATCCTTTCAATAAGTAATTTTACAAGAGGTAATTTGATGAATTGATACCAACGCCATTTTGATATCTTTTATATTAAACATCTTACTGCTGTAATTAGCCAAGATGATTTATGAGGCACTGCTATGGTTTGGATATGGTTTGATTGTGTCCCTGGAAAGTTCACCTACTGGAAGCTTGGTCCCCAGTGTGGCAATGTTGAGAGGAGGCTGAACCTTTAAGAGGTGGAGCCTAGTGCAAGGTAATTAGGTCATGGGGGTTTCACCTCTGAAGAGATTAATGCTAGTCTTGCAGATTGAGTTAGATAGTTAGGAATTGAGGCCACAAACCCATCACATAGTGTGTGCAAAAAAGAAAGAGAAAGAGTCCACCCTACACCCTTAGCCTCTTTTGCATGTGGCTGATTCCCCTCTCGCTTCTCCACTATGTTGTGGTGCAGCCATGGGGTGCCTCTCCAGGACACCAACACCATGCTCTTGAACCTACAGTACTGTTAGCTAAAGAAACCTCTTTACTTCATAAAATAAAGGTATTTTGCTATAGCAACAGAAAATGGACTAAAGCAAGCACATACTATTTGCAGAACTAGAAATAAAAGGTAAATATGTCCCCACTTACTGGGTATTTTTTAACCATCAGTTTGGGTTTGGGATAATGAAGCAGTTCTGGAGATGGATAGTGGTAAGGGTTGCATAATAATGTGAATACACTTAATGACACTTTATATGTAAAAATAATTCAAAGTGTAAATTTCATGTTATGCATAGTTTACGACTATTTTAAAAAGAAACAACTTGCTAGGTAAAGTGGTGCACTCCTGTAATCACAACAACTCAGGAGGCTCATCAGGAGGATTGCAAGTTCAGAGCCATGCTCAGCAACTTAGTGAGGCCCTAAGCAACTCAGTGAGACCCTGTCTCAAAATAAAAAATAAAAAGGGCTGGGGGATGTGGCTCAGTGGCTAAGTATCTCTGGGTTCAATCCCTGGTACCAAAGGGGGCGGGGGAGAACTTGTTCTCCATACAGTATTCCCAAGAAGGACATTTACAAAGTGATAAGCCGGCAAATGTATGAAGCACATGTATTTAAAGATATATATATATATACATATATATAATATATATGTTTATATATATTTATATATAATTTATAAAATATAATTTAAAATATATAGAAATATCTTTATATATCTTTAAATTATACATCTTTATTTTATATACCTTTAAATACACACACACACACACACACACACACACATATATATATATAGAGAGAGAGAGAGAGAGAGAGAGAGAAAGAGCACCTTGCACATTCTAGGCAAGCAGTCTACCACTGAGTTACATCTTCAGCCCTTTTAAAAATTTATTTTATTTTGAGACAGAGTCTTACAAAATTTCCCAGTTGGTCTCAAACCTGTGATCCTCCTGCCTCAGCCTCCCAAGAAGCTGGGATTATAGGCATGTGCCACTATACCCAACTAAAGGGATATTTGAGTAAAGTAGATCAAACAGTTTTTATGATGGTTTTGAAGGAGGTAAGAAATTGATTTATTAGAGAATTATGTAAATTGAAGAGATGTCATGTGCATGCGAATGATAGATAATAGAAAGAACACTTAAAAGGAAAGGGTTTCCTTAAGATGCAGCCCTCACATCACTGACTAAGTAGGGTGGAGGAAAGTAGGTTTGCTTCATGAATGAGGGGACAAGGAGCCACAGATAAAGTGGTAAAAGGAAAGTCTCTGTGGGTGGGTGGTGATTGTGATCAACCAGCCTTTTACTTTGTGTGAATAGAGAGGTATTATCTTGATTCAAAGTGAATTTTTGCAAACCATCTGGTCTTGCCGCTCTGCTGTGACAGAAAGGAAATTCCTGAAGCCCCTGAGCCTTAGCTGTCGGAAAGATGATTAGAAATGTGGGAGGGGAGGTGGTAAGGGAAGAATGGAAGAGACTTGGATTGTGTAGAGGCAAATGAGCAGCGGGGAGGGGGCAGGGGAAGGCAAGATAATGGAATGAGAAAAATATCATTACCCTATGTACATGTATGAGTACACAAATGGTGTGAATCTATAGCATGTACAACCAGAGAATTGAAAAAATGTACCCCATTTGGGTACAATGAATCAAAATGCATTCTGTAAAAATAAAAAAAATTAAAAATAAAAAAAAAGAAATGGCCATCTCCTTGGTGTACTCATTTCTGGGCTAGCTGCCAGATCATGCTTCTTTGCCCTGCATAGGAGCTAGAAGAGAGCTTGGGCCTTGGAGTAGAAGCCAGGCTTCCTGGGGAGTCCAGCACAGGCAAGGGCTTTATGAGGCAGCTAGAAGCCAAACGCTCACTCGGCAGCTGTTATGAAATAGGTAGGTTCCAGGAAAGATGTTACCCACCAGATAAGCTAGGGGACCTCCCTTAGGTGGATCAGCTGAACGTTATTAGAGGCAAGATTCTAGGCACTAGAACCACTAAGTTCTCCCAGATGGGCCTGGGAAGAGAGTAGGAGTGGGGTTGTGTGCATGATAAGCTAATCATGCCAGACAAGCCATCTGTGGTTAATATGGCACGTAGTAGGCGTTCAGTAAATATTTGCTACATGAAATGAGTTGAAAGCCCACTTGTTTCTGTTTTGTAATATTTGGTTTTTGTTTGTTTGTTTCTGTATGTTCTTAATTTACTGGTAAAGAATCATTTCATTAAAAAACTGATATTTGATTTAGCTAAAGCAAGCTGAAAAATCCATGTCCAGATCCACATCTAGAGTAAGATGACTCCCAGGATACTGGGATAATGGCCACTCTTTTGTCCTCATAGGCTCTCTGATTTGCTACTGCTTCTTTCTCTCCTAGACTGTCCATACATATTCTTGAGAGTTGTTACCCTCTGCCTGGAATCTCTAATTGGAAACCATATTTCTTAATTCATCCCTGGTCTTGTGAAGTCTACACCTGTGATTCTGGAGTTTAGCCTCAGCTGTCTAAACCTGACCCATTCCAGCTATTCTAGATATACAAACAAATGTCTTTTCTTCTGCCAATCAGAGGGAAAACGTCCATAGAGCTCCATTCTCTCTCAGAGGGAGCTAACAGGCTTTAAATTAATTCTTTCTACCCTGTGCTCACAAGAGGTTCTGTACTTTCTTGACCTCACAAATTCCTTCGATTTCCTAGTTCTCTGAAGCCCTAACTCTCGGAAAATTCAGTCAATGAGCTAGGTTGTGTTCTTTTTTGTTCCCGCCAGTTCCCAAACTCCTGGGGTTCTCATCTACAGACACCGGGAGGCTTAGAGCAGTTCTTCCTTGGCTGCACTTTGGAATCACCTGGGGAGTTTAAAGGATTGCTGTTGACAGAGTACCAACACCACCAGTTATTCTCCCTGGAGGTAGAGCCCTGGCATTGGTATTTTATCAAGACCCCTTGGGTGATTTTAATGTTAAGCCAACATTGAAAACAACTGGCTTAAATTATATGTTTTCACTCTATATCTTGGATGCTCAGAATTGTGCTCACTCTCCAGCCCTCCAGTTTGGTCCATTCAAATTCTTCTCCAGGAATAGCCTGATTATGTCTTCTACTATTTTTCATTTAACAATTCATCCATCACTCTGGGAAACAAATATAACTATGTGTTTATAGTAGGCATCTGATATTTTTGGGCTCCTATCCCATATCAAGTTACCTTGATTTTTCTCTGGGTGTTTGCTCTAGTCTCACCACCAGACCACAGCCCTCTGTGAGAAGCTGCTTCCACACCTACTGCATGCACAGTGATGGGCTCGGGAATGAACAAGTATTCCAAGTCAGGACAATCAATCATAGTAAAACTATTTGGGAATTTGTTCATTTCTCTTTTTTTTTTTTTTTTTTTTTTTGGAAACGGGGGATTGAACTCGGGGGCACTTGACCACTGAGTCACGTCCCCAGCCCTATTTTGTATTTTATTTAGAGACAGGGTCTCACTGAGTTGCTTAGGGCCTCACTAAGTTGCTGAGGCTGGCTTTTGAACTCGCCATCCTTCTGCCTCAGTCTCCCGAGTTGCTGGGATTACAGGTGTGCACCACCGCGCCTGGCTGAATTTGTTCATTTCTTTCTAGGCTTGAATGTGAGACTGGAGCCCAGAAGAAAGCTTGTCTGAGGATGGAACCCAAACAGAGCAAGAAAAACCCAGGGAGAGACCCTGCCCTTGAAGACCCCAGTGTAGTGGAGGAAATTTGCCTGCTCATACATCCAAAACAGTGAAAGTGATAATCATTTTGATAGCTTAGGGCATCTGGGTAGCACAACTTGGATGCTCCTGTGGGCTACTCATGGTCATTTCTATTTTGCTTCTTGGTGTTGAATTCTGCTGGGAGGCAACCAGTGACTTCATTCTTTCTTTTTTTAAATATATTTTTTATCTGTTCTAATTAGTTATACATGACAGTATAATGCATTTTGACACATCATACATAAATGGAGTATAATTTCTCATTTGGTTGTGCAGGATGTAGAGTTACACAGGTCATGTAATCATATATTCACATAGGGCAATAATATCTGATTCATTCTACTATCATTCCTATCCCCATGCCCCCTCCCCTCCCTTCACTTCCCTCCATCTAGTCCAAAATACCTTGATTTCCCCCTACTTATCGTGAATTAGCATCCACATATCAGAGAATACATTCAGCCTTTGGCTCTTTGGGATTGACTTATTTCGCTTAGCATAATATTCTCCAGTTACATCCATTTACTGGAAAAGGTCATAACTTCATTCTTCCTTAAGGCTGAGGAATATTCCATTGTGTACATATACCACATTTTGTTTATCCATTCATCTGTTGAAGGACATCTAGGTTGGTTCCATAGTTTAGCTATTGTGAGTTGAGCTGCTATAAACACTGATGTGGCTATGTCACTGTAGTATGCTGATTTTAAGTCCTTTGGGTATAAACTGAGGAGTGGGATAGCTGGTCAAACGGTGGTTCCAAGTTTTCTTAGGAATCTCCATTCTGCTCTCCATAGTGGTTAACACCAATTTGCAGTCCCACCAGCAAAGTATGAGTGTACCTTTTCCCCACATCCTTGCCAACATTTATTGTTGCTTGTATTCTTGATAATAGCCATTCTGACTGGAGTGAGACAGAATCTCAGTGTAGTTTTGATTTACATTTCACTAATTGCTAGAGATGTTAAACATTTTTTTATATATTCATTGATCGATTGGATTTCTTTTTCTGTGAGGTGGCTGTTCAGTTCCTTTGCCCATTTATTGATTGAGTTTTTTTTTTGGGGGGGGTTAAGTTTTTTTAGTTTATTTGTATATCTCGGAGATTAATGCTCTCTCTTCACATTAGTGATTGTTTCCTTTGCTGTGAAGAAGCATTTTAGTTTGAGTCCATTCCATTTCTTGATTCTTGATTTTACTTCTTGAGCTTTAGGAGCTTCCAATGACTTCTAACCTCTCCTAAAGGTTGTCAAATTGTCTGATGACTAACGCCCCCATAGTTTCAGTTTCCCAGGTTTTCCCACTATAAGGAGTTCCCTGGCTCTTCCCTCTTTCTCAGGGTCCTACTTTTACTGAGGGCTGATTAAGATACTTCCTCTCCGTACCTGCTCTTGACTGAAACCTATCTCACACATTCCTAACAAGCTTCTCTTGCTTCCAATCTCTACTTTTCTGGACCATTCTTCCCACTGCTTCCAGAGGATCTAAAACACAGATCTGATCATGACATCTTTCTACTTCAAAATCTCCACTAGCTCTCTTTGACCTTCCGAATCCAATCCAAACTCCATACCAGACTCAGATCTTAGGCAGTGGGGTCCCAACCTCCCTCTCATCCCTGACCACTTCCTATCGTACACTACTGTGCCATCTGTACAAATATACCTGTCATTTCTTGTATGAATCAAGTCCATTAATGCCTCAGTATGTGCTGGTCTATTTGCTGGAAATGGTTCTTTTAAGACCTAGTTCATTTATCCCCTTTCTGTATCATCCCCCAAACAGTCAGTATCTGATGGTATTTTATTCATACCTTGTTACATTATATTTTGCCTATTAAGTTGCCAGAGAATACAGACTGGGAATAGGTGCTCTGTTAAAATTGAATAAACAGATGAATACTGGCAAAATCCTTTGAGTTATCTTGGATAGACAGACATAGAAAATCTCTGGATGGGAAAAGTAGAGGACTGTAGGAACCAATGGAAACCATTTAAAGCCCATCTTTAAAAGGGCAGTTTCTGTCTAGATTGGAAACTGAAGGGTTTGAGGCTGGTGGTCCCACGTTGATCTGGTGTCATCTTAAAGAGACAAGTATCTCTGGCCCTCATGTATCCTTCAGAGGGATCCTGAAGACATGGAAGACTCTGGACACAGGTTAGCAAAGCGTAATGTGGCAGGAAGTTCATGAACTGTTTACATAGTGGGGGCAGATTTAGAAATCCTTAAACTGGGGGCTGTGGTTGTGGCTTAGTGGTAGAGCACTTGCCTACCATGTGTGAGGCACTAAGTTTGATCCTCAGCACCACATAAAAAATAAACAAGAGGGGGAGGGGGTGGAGGTATGAAAAATGGTGGAATGAGACGGACATCATTACCCTATGTACATGTGTGATTAACAAGAATGATGTGAATGAAATGAAAATTTGGACCCCATATGTGTACAATGAATCAAAATGAAGTCTGTAAAAATAAAAAATAAACAAAATAAAGGTAATGTGTCTATCTATAATTAAAAATATATTTCTAAAAAATCCTCAAATTGGTCCTACTCAATTATTTATTTATTTATTTATTTACTAATTGTGCTGGGGTTTGAACCCAGGGTCTTTCACATGCTAGGCAAGCACTCTAACATTAAGCTACACCCCCAGCCTTCTACTTAATTTTAAAATGTTGATTATATGAATACCATTATGATCATATCAATCCAGTCACAATAAAATAATGAAAATTTCATCGTAGTTCTATCATATATCCAGTAATAATAACAACTTCAGAGTACTGAGAATGCACTTTATCAGGGACTAAACACTTTATAGGTATTATCTCATTCACTCTTCCTAAAGGTCCAACGAAGTTTCCCTACTTTATAGATGAGAAAACGGAGTCTCAGAGACATTAAAAATTTGTCCAAGGTACATAGTCAATGGCAGAATCAGAACTTAGTTTAGGTCTCTTGAAGTCCAAAGCTCATCTTGTTACTCTATATTCCTCCTGTCATCCTGATAAATAAAACTTCATTTTCTCTACACTTTCAGGCCTTGTCCATGTGCACTACATTTTTATATAATTGTACTCATAAAAGTTATAACTAAGATCACTTTATGAAATTTATATCCTAATATGCATCCAATCCATCACCAAGTTCTGTTGCGTTTACCTCCAAAATAGATCTCTATTCTAGAATCCATCGCTACCCTTATTTTTTAATCTGGACTTATTCTAGGGCCTCATAACTGGTCTCTTAACATGTGTTTACTCTTGTCCTCTTCTTATCCCAGAGTGATCTTTTAAAAATCTAAACCAGATCATGGTATTCCCCAATCCATCAGTGAGTTCTCATTGCATTTGGATAAATCCCAGATCTTTAATTCAGCTTCAGGGTGTTGCTTACCTCTCTTGCCTCATCTCATGCTTTGCTCAGCTGTCTGCATTCTAATCACACTGGCCTTCTTCCAGTTCTTCAAAATTACCCAGAGTCTTTGTAGTTTTCTCTGCCAGGACCTCTTCCCCATGCCATTCCTGCCAATGCCTTTATTTTCAGACCTCTTCTTAAACATTTCTTCAAAGGGGCCATTCCTAACCTCACTTCTCAATCTAAAGTAAGCCCCTTTATTCACACAGATCACAATTTATAATTGTGTATTTGTGTGATTATTTGAGTAATATATTTTATGCAATCTGTTCCATGACAATAGGACCGTAGTCTTTCCTTTTCTTTCTTTTTTTTTTTTTTTTTTTTTTTTTTTGCTAAGCACTTTATCCCTAGTGTTCAGTATGGTGTCAGGTGCCAGATACATAGTAAATGTTCAGTATTTGTTGAAATAATAAGCACTTTTCTATCTTCACAAATATAACCTAATAATTGCATAATACTAAAAATCATTCATTTGCTATGATAGGACATTTTTTTTCATATGCAATTAAGAGAATTGAATTTTTATGGTTAGAAGAAAAATATCAAGTCCTTGCATCAGCAATATCAGAAATCTAAGCTCACAACAAGTAGATAATACTATGCATGTATGTGGTAAGCCTAATTTTTCTGTTGAAAGAAAAAAATATAGATTATAGGTTTTAAAATCAATTTAGAAGGTTGTGAGCAGCACTGCTTTTAAAAATGGAAAATATCTGAATGCCCTGTAGATGGGAGGATAAGAATTATTTTGTATAACTTGTTTCCATTTCATTTAGAAAAAAAACTATAGATAAGAGAGTTAAGTGTGTATACTGAGTTGTGTAAAATATATTTCCTTCTGGGTTGCATTTATGAAAAATTGAAAATGTTGGTTTCAATGACTCACTCTAGAGTTGTGCAAACATTTATATTTTCAGATTTCATCTGATAAATTACTTCTTCCATGTTCTACATGTTCTCCTTTTCTAATATTGCTGATGACTACATATATGGAAGATTCGGAATACAGGAGGTTCCTAAGGCTATTTTCTTTTCTTTTTTTCTTTGCTTTCTTGCTCTGTGTGTGTGTGTGTGTGTGTGAGTGTGTGCGTGTGTGTGTGTGTGTGTGTGTGTGTTTGTTTTACTGACACAACAGATCTCCATCCCCAGTCCTTTCTATTTTTAATTTTGAGACAGGATCTCACTAAGTTGCTTAGGGCCTCCCTAAATTGCTGAGGCTGCCTTTGAACTTGTGATTCCCCAGCCTGAGCCTACTGAGTTGCTGGGATTACAGATGAGTGTCACTGCGCCCTGCTGGCTTGTTTGTTTGTTTCTTTCTTAAACCTTTTTTATAACTCTATTTATCATTATTTTTTATGTGGTGTTGAGGATTAAATCCAATACCTTATGTGTGCCAGGCAAGTGCTCTATGACTGAGCCACAACCCAAGCCCATTACTTCTTTCTTAATAAATGTTTTGTTTTAGGCTAATTTTAGATTTAGAGAAAAGTTGCAAAGGGTTTAGACAGTCACCATATTCCCCTCACCAAGTTTCCCCTATAACCTCTCATATTACCATGAAACATTTGTCCTAATTAAGGACTCAACACTGTTATCTTACTATTAACTAAGCTTCAGACTTTGTCTGGATTCATCTATTTTTCTTTCTGTTCTAAGATCTAATCCAAGATGCCACATTGCATTTAGTTGTCATGTTCCTTGGTCCCCTCTGTTCCTTGGTCCCCTCTTGTACTTCCTCAATCTTTTCTTGTTTTAATGACCTTGACAGTTTTGAAGAGGATTTGTAGGTATTTTGTAGAATGCCTCTCAATTTGGGTGTGCCTATGTATTTCTCACGCTTAGACTGAGATTATGGATTTGGAGAAAAAAAATACTACACATCCTATTGGGAGAGATATATATTAACATGACATGACTGGGGATGCTAACACTGATCACTTGGTCAAGGTAGTGTCTGCCAGGTTTCTCTACTTTAATGCTGTATTTTCCCTTTCTCACAATCTATTCTTTGGAATCAAATCACTAAGAGAAGCCTATTCTTAAATGGAGACAGGGATGAGTGATGGTGGTGGTGGTGGTGGTGGTTTAAACTCCATTCTTCACATGTTATTTAGAGTTCTTCAGTAAGAAAGATTGATCCCTTCTCCACATATGTACTTATTTGATCATTTGGAGCACTAAGAACTCATGTATATTTTAATATATTTAAAAAAATTTTAGTTGTAGATGGTCACTATTTATTTATTTATTTATTTATTTATTTATTTATTTATTTTGTGGTGCTGAGGATCGAACCCAGTGCCTGACGCTAGGCAAGCACTCTATCACTGAGCTACATTCCCAGCCCTCATGTATACTTATTTTATATTTTGGGTTATAACCTTTTTTTCTTTGTTGTGCTGGGGATTGAACTCAGGGACACTGGACACTGAGCCACATCCCCAGCCCTATTTTGTATTTTATGTAGAGACAGGGTCTCACTGAGTTGCTTAGTGCCTTGCCATTGCTGAGGCTAACTTTGAACTCCTAATCTTCCTGTCTCAGCCTCCCAAGCTGCTGGGATTACAGGCGTGTGCCACCGAGCCCGACTTGGGTTATAATCTTATATAGCATTATTAATTTATTTTTGCTCAAGTTGTTCCAGATTTGGCCACTGGGAGCTTTTTCAATTGACTCCCTTTGAAATGCCCCTTCTTGTAGTTTTTTGAGCATCTCCTTACTCTTCTGGAAATACAACATGCTCCAGGTCTCAGATCTAGGATCAGCCATTTCACTAGGAGCTAGCTTTTGAGAGGTCAGAAGCTAGAGATGCGGAATGTTACCCTGTGAGACGTAGAGAGTGCACAGTGCTTCTCTGCCCTGGATGCTTTGGAGAATTAATGTGGCACATGTGGTGTTGCTCTATTTTCTTATTTTCCTGGCTTGGATATAGGCTCTGGTGAGCAACCTGAGGTTATCTGATCTGTCCCTGTTAGAATGCAGAATTCAGACCAACTGTCTATGCCTTATAATCAGATTCAGGAAGCCTCTGCTGCCCTCACAGAATGGCAAGCATTCTGAGTCCCTGAGCTTGTGCTGAACAAGGTCTGGTTTCCCAGACTTCTAGGGCATTGCTAACCGCCTCATTCCCAAGTATGGCTCCAGTCAAATACCAGTTTGTATTTTCCTAACACTGTTGATTCAAATTTGGCTTCTGCCCTATCTCCTCTCTCTCATGCATGTTCAAGTAAGATGTCTTTGCTTCTTTTAGAAAAAGTAGCCCACCCAGGCAGGCATTTCCTCAGTCTTTCTTCACCTGTGACAGCTCCTCTTTCCCTCTGCAAAGCTAACTCTTTCACTCAGGCCTGGACCTGATCCTCTCCTGCTTTTTCCAGGACCATCGCCACTTTATCACATCACCAGCCTGTCCTATACCACTTGCTTCTCTTGCTTAGCCTAAAAGAACACGGGAGTCCCTTCGTCTACAAAGACTCTCCTTTGTCTTGCCTTAGCCTCTGCCAATTCAGAATCTCTCTCCTCTCCATTCAGGCCTCTTGAAATAATATATCTCATAGATCATTTCCTGTTGACAACTGGGGCAGGGAGACTATGGAGTTGGTAGATTTTTCCACAAAAAAAGGGCAGCTGAATTGGTTTTTATAAAGGGACCCCAATAGGGAAATTAAGTAGCCCTCTCTTGGGAAGGTTCCAAGATGATGAAATAATTCCAGTAAGGACTGTTCTAGAGGATGAAACTGAGTGCTGAAGGTACCTGAGAAAGCTCTGGAGTGGCACTACTTAACCTGTCCTGGAACTGCCAGGAGAGGAATGGAGGCCACTCTCCACAGAGGCAGCTGCCAGAAACTGGAGGAAAGGAGGAGCATCCATTTCCAAATCTTGACTGATCTACCCTCTGTCTCATCACTCCAGGGTGAAAGGCTTCATCCCAGAGTGATAATCACTTTAACACAGAGTATTTAATCTCACATGGGCTCACATCTCCATGATCATTCTGTTTCCCACTGACTGTGTGGAAGCAGCCAGTGATTCACTACCCCACCTGTTTAGCCTCTTTGCATCTTGCCAAGGCCATTCAGGTGTGCCCTCTCCATCAGTAGAACAAAAGGGAACTCCCATTCAGGGCCTAGAGTACTGCTTAGTCCCTCCACATCAAGATTGATCTTCTGGTACTCTTATCCCACCTGAGCTGGCTCCTGCTCTTTATTCCCCTTCTGCTGACTTCTCTCCTTGACTGCGCCAGGAACACTTTCTCCTCAAGTACTTTGACTCAGTCCTGGTTCTTGGAATTCAGCTCATGATAGATAAGCTTCTCCAAGGACCAAGTGCTCATTAACTTGGACTCTTAACAGACTCACCTGTGCTTATAGACCCTGGCCAATTTTTTGCATATATAGCCTGGCCTATTTGCTTACTCATTCATTTAGCAAATATTTGTGGAGGACTATCAGGGACTGTTCTGGGTAGTGGGGATATATTGACAAGAAAAATAGACATGGGGCTGCAGTTGCAGCTTAATGGTAGAGCACTTACCTAGCATGTGTGAGACACCGTGTTCAAGCCTCAGTACCACATAAAAAGTAAATAAATGAAATAAAGGTATTGTGTCCATCTATAACTAAAAAATTTAAGAAAGAAAAGAAAAAAGACATGCTTCTTAAGAGTTTGCAAATATGTCTGGGAGACATTAAATCAATAATTCCATAAATAGATAATGCTACAATAAGCGCAATGAAGAAAAAAAAGTAAAGAAGCTAACAGTCTCATCCAGGGCATTAAGTTAAACTTCTAAAGGAAGCAAGACTTTAACTGAGATCAGAAGGATGTGTACAAATTAACTAGGCAAGGGAGTTGGGGTGACAGAGATAAGAGAGGAGGAAAATCTTCCCAGACTGAGAGACTTCCCAAATCTTCCCAGACTGTGCAAAGGCTGAAAGAATGGCCAGTTGGCTGGAGTGCAGAAAGCAAGGGGAGGTTAAGAGGGGAAAAGACTGGGGAGGTCAGTGGAAGCCCATTGGGCAGAGCTTTGTAGGCATGTTCAGTATCTTGGTCTTCATCCCAAGGACAATGGAGGAAAGCCACTGAAGGATATTAAATAGAAGAGTGACATGATCACATTTGTATCTGAGAAATTACTGGCCACAGTGTGAAGTACAGATTAGGAGAGGACTGATGTTCCTGTAAGAAGACAGGGAAGGTTAGGAGGTGACAGTTGTGGTCCCAAAAGAGGTGAGCACAGGTTTGGGCTGCTGGCCCTGTTCCATTTGCTTGTCCCCTTACATTTTTACAGTCCTCAGATGCCAGGCTCATGTGAGGAGTGTGTTCTTAGCAGAAGATGATCCTCTGGAGGGCCCAGAGGGGGATGAAGGTTAGGCTAGTCCCAGTGCCAGCCTTTGGTAGGCAATCAGGACCTGAAATACGGAGAGGGGATTAAGAGACTGTTCCTCTACCTTATTCTTTTCCCATGCCAAGTTGCCCTGCTCTAAGAGTAAACCCAAGGTTGATGAAACCTCATTAAAATCAGTGACCTTCCATTTGGAAGACCCATCTCATCTTCACCTAGGGAAGAGCCCAAACCACCTGCTTCAGGGTGTAGTATCCTTCCTGCTTCGTTGTCTTCTAGAATTCCACGTGACAGGCACCCTAAAACCACTTATCCTGGCAGATTAAGTGGATTTTAAGGAGAGGTATGGATGTGCCCTTTTCAGATTCTGGAGACCTGAACACTAATCATAATTTGTGACCTTGGGCAAATTCCTTCCCCTCCTCCTGCCTTCGTTCTCTCATCTACAAACTAAAGGTAGCCCCAAAGTCCCCACCAGCTGCTGGAGGGACTTCAGGCGGGGTGCACTGGGCACTGCGCCAAGCCCCGAGGTGGATACGAGGCGGGGTACACCAACGTGGGGTCGGCAAAGAGAAGGGGGCTGGCGGAGAGGAAAGCAGAGCCTGCGCCGCGGTGCCGGGGACGTTGCACGCGCTACCGCGCCCCCGCCTGTTGGTGGCCCTCGGCCTCGGGGCCACGAGGTTACGTAAGGAGCTAGGCGAGGAGCCGGGCGGGGAGCCGGGCAGGAGGGCGGGGCAGGCGCCGCCCGAGCGCGGCCGCCCAGCCCCCGGCGGCCCAGCCCCCGCCCCCCGCGCCTGGCGGCGGCGGCGGCAGCGGCGACAGCGGCAGCAGTGGCCGCGCAGCCCGCGGCATGGAGCGGCGCCTGGGCTAAGCCGGGCGCGCACGAGCCGCCGCATGTGCCGCGCCGGGGGCGGCTGCAAGCGGGCGGAGAGCGAGAGCGAGGGCCCCGTCGGAGCGGCCGCTGGAGCAGTGCCGGAGATGGGGTGAGTGATCCCGCGCCGCGCTCCCCGAGGGCTGCGGGGCTGCAGCTCCGTGCGCTAGCGCGCAGCCCTTAACTGGCCGCCCCCGTCCCTGCTTCCTCCAGCCGACTTCTGAGCCTGGGGGGCGCGGACTTTCTGCCCAAACTGGGGCCCTTACCCTCCCAGCCAGCCGGCCGCGGGGACACCTGGCGGGGACCAGCGCCCTGGCCGGCCTCGGTGTCTCGGCCATTCCGCGGTCCTTTCGCCCCCGGTGCGATCAACTCCAGGGCCTATGTTTGTGAGTGTGGAAAGCAGTTTGTCGTTCTCCACCTTTGGGTTATTACAAGCAAGATGGAAATCGAAGTTTTCTTGGAAAGGGAACACATCAAATAATAATAAACCTCCAGCGCAGGAACAGTGGACTTTGAGACATCTTAGAGATGGCTGAAGATGTGGAAGTCTGTAAGAAACCTAGATGAGGCTTCAGTCTTTGAAACAACTGAGTTCAGGAGGGAAGTTGTAATACTCAGTTGAAGTGACTAATTCTTCTAAGTATATAAAGTAATTTAAAAAGCAGGATTGATTTCTCCTCAGTGTCTCCCTGAGCAATAGGTGCTGTGAGTCAGGGAGCCACTGTGCTAACAGCACAGTAACTCCTTACATCCGCTCTCCGATGTGAGCACAAGTTGGTGGTGTGCTGTCCATATTCAGGGAATAGTTATTGTGCCTGTTTCTCAGAGAAGGAAACTGAGGCCCAAAGTAGTTTGATGCTGTCTTCCACGTTGTATAGCTGATGAGCTTTTGGAGAAGGGGGGCACTTAGCATATGGTCATGGGCACAACCAAGGCTCTTGCCTGATGGTGGGATTGGAAGTAAGGAAGTGAACCAGAGTTCCTGAATCTCTGTTTTCTGCTGCTGAGCCCAGCGTTCTTTAAACAGACCTTTGCAGGACCCTGAGACTTCTGGTCTGGTCTGGTGGTTTGGAGGTCTAACTTTCCTGTTTGGGATGGGTGGGACATTGGAAGGCAAGGCTGTGTGGAAAGGGGCAAGACTGGTGGGCTGGCCTAGCCTCCTGGGTCAGTGGCTTTATTGTGCCTTACTCCACATATGTATCTGGAGTCATTTTACCCGCTGAGCCTGATCCATGAGGACTGCAGAGTATTTGGAGGGAGTACAGGCAGGCCAAGAGGCATTTTGAGAAAGGGAGGTATGAGCGCTGTCGCCCAATAGGACCTGGACAGGGGAAAGAGAAACAGGAAGTTTGTTTAAGGTGTTGGTTCCCATCCAAGAGACTTCACACATATGGCAGCTGTGGGTGATTTACCAGAGGCACCCTAGCTGCGAGGCAGTGTTTCTGTAACATTTCTGTGATTCCTCAGAGGACTATGAAAGAGCTGATCTTTGAGCAGTGGGAACCTTTGAGGTTCTCAGATTTCATACTTAAAAAAAATGGGAAGAAGGAGTTGGCAAATGTAGGTCTCAAGATGGAAGATAAAAGGAATCTGGTAATTTTAACTCTTTCTCTCTCTGCCCCTCACCCCTGCCATCACAAAACCAACCCAGCACACTTGCGTGATCAAAAACAAATATTGAAACTGTACTTGAGATCAAATAGATCTGTGAATGAAAATGTTTACTTTTAAAACATGTCAGAAAATAATTTTTTGTTTGTGGAAAAGCAGGGAGAGTAGCTTGGGGATTTAGTTAAGCTCAGAACATGTCTTTCATGTAATTTTAATATCATTTCATAAATGTATGTTACTTCTTGTAGGTAAGATTTGTTACTCCAACCTACCTCTGCCATTTTTAATATATCTGCTTCTTCTATAATTTATGTGAATGTACAAACCATGGTTGTAAATTGAGATTTGAGCTAAGAGCAGGATAAGCAGTTTAGACTGAGGAGGTGGAAGAAGCCATTTTAACCAAAAATAGAACCAATGTCATCCTTTCTGAGTGTTGTGTAGAATGGAGGGGGAAGAACCAAGAAAGGGCAGCCAGTAGGAAACCTTGCTGTGGTCCTACAGCTTTGTCATGGCTCTACTGTATAGACACATCCAGGATTTAAGGAAAAAACAAAACAACAACAGCAACAACAAAACCCCAAACCATCCCAGTTTACCTCTCCCCACCTGAGATTCCCTTCCTCCTTCAGACATTTCCTACTTCTCTTCTGTGAATTGTTCTGTGTTAAGCATGTGGTCTCCCTGGTGAGTTTGTGCATTTACTCCCCAAGGCAACGCATACCTGTCCCCTTTTCAGACCTCTCTTCCCTCTTCCTTACACACCCTTCACCTCCCTTTTCTTGGACAAAATAGCAACCCCAGACCCAGGGAAAGTCTTCATCCTCCTGCCATGCCTATAGTCTAGTGTGTAGCTGTTGTTTTCTTCTTCCTGCCTGTTTGCTAGACAGCCAACTCCTCCTGCTGCCCTAGCAGAGGCCCATTTTCCCTGGTGTAGCATCTATCCATTCCCACTCATCTTTTCAGATATGTCTTTCCTTTATTTCCAGAGTCTTTTCCATCAGCTTAGGAGCATGCTTTCGTTCAGCACAATAGAACTTTCTACAGTGTTTGAAATATTCTATATCTGCATGGTCCAATATAGTGGCCACCAGTCATTTGAAATGCCACTGGGCATTTGAAATGTGGCTAGTGTGATTGAGGACCTGAATTTTAAATTTAAATTTAAATCACCACATGTAGTTGGTGGCTACTGTACTGGATAACACAGCTTTAGCCTCTTCCATCTTAAAAAGGAACTCTCCATCCATCCTGCATCCCTCTCCTGCTTCTGTTCCACTTCTTTGTTCCCCTTCTCCTGAAGACATTTCAAAATATATGTCCAAACCCACCATCTCCACTTTCTTTTCCTACCATTTATTTGTCCTCCTCCATCTACAGTCTGGCTTCTGCCTCCATGTCTGCATGGAAACTGCCAGATCTCTGCCCTGGTGGCATTCTTCACAAATGGCCCTTCTCCTTGAAACGGCTCCTCTCTCAACAACTCTAGCACCACACTGCCCTGATTTTCCTTTTGCCTTCCTGATGGTTCTTTTTTAGTTTCCCTACTGGTTGTTCCTTTGTCTCAAATGGTGGGGTTGCTTAGGAACTGGTCTTGGTTCCTTTTCTGTAATAGCATTTTCTTTTTTTTAATATTTTTTTTAGTTGTCAATGGACTTTATTTATTTATGTGTGGTGCTGAGAATCAAACCCAGTGCCTCACACATGCTAGGGGAATGCTCTGTCACTGAGCCATGACTCCAGCCCCAACACTTTCTTCCTAGCTAATATCGTATCCCAACCTATCCCAACTTATTCTCCCATCTCCCCATGACTTTATATGTTGGTGACCCTCATATTTTGTTTTTGTTTTTCTTTTTTTTTGTTGTTGTTGTTTTGTTTCCAAACAGATCTTTCTCAGGGCTTCTGATTCTTATTCATACATGAAGCTCTTGATATTCCTTGCAGTTTTCACCTTCCCTCTTGTCTTCTCCATCCTAGCCCATGGACCCACCATCCACTTCTTTGCTAAGAGTCATCTTTGTTTCTCCCTCCTTACCTCCCATATTCAGTTGGTCGCATGGATTCTACTTCTAGGATAAATCTGGAGAGTGCTCAACTCAGCCCATAATCACAGATCCCATGCTAGTCCTGGCCATCATCACCTCCTTCCTGGACAAACTTCCTAATGTACCCCCAGCTTCTGCTTTAGATTGCCTCCAGTCCATTCTGCGCCCAGGAGCTGTAGTGACCTTCTTTTAAAATTGCAAATCAGATGATGTCATTCTCCTTAAACACCTGTCAGCAGACAAGGTGCTGGCCCCTGCCCCATTTCCAGCTTCCCCTGCCACTCCACCAGTGTCTCTAATTGCATTCTACTAACTCTTGGCTTCCTTTCCTTTTCTTGGTCTGCCCAGGGCTCTTGAACTTGCTGTTTCCTCTGTCTGGATCTGTATTTCCTCTTCCTTCAGATTTTGGTGTCAGGGTCACCTGCTCTCCTTTTCAACCACACCATTGAGAACACACTTTCCCATAACTCTTACATAACCCCGCCTTTGTATCCTACAATTGCTTGCCATGACTTACCTGTAATCATTTGGACTTTGTTTACTTATTTATAAAGTGTCTTTCTCCAATATCAGTGCACCCAGATAGGGCCTTTTTCACTATTGTATCTCAACACCCAGCACAGTACCTGGCACCTAATAGACTCTCATTAAGTATTTTTTGATTTAGTGCTTGAATGTGGTGGCAGTTTTGCTTGGATGCTAGCCTAGAAGTTGTGATAATTTTTGGATTACCTTTTATATAGCTTGATTAATTGGGAGTTGTACAGGCCAAGAAAGAAAGAGATCACATTTGGATGCAGTTTTCTTTTAATGTTAAAACAAGCCATTTAGCTTTCATTGCGATGTGGGTCAGTTTTTGGCCTATCTGTTGTCACCTGGGTATTGGGGTTGCAAATTATCTTTTTATCCTCCTGTAAAAGGCTGGTGGAAAAGTCATCTTGTCTGCTGTTGTGACTTTTAGTTGATTTTGTCAGCGTTTACAAACCAGATCTATTGTATTACTGGTTGGCTTCACTTTACACTTATTTATTTTGTTCAGTCAAGATTGCCTTGCAGTGTATGAATGTCACAATCTTGGTAATCTAACACCTCCGGCTGCCTTTCAGTAATCTATACTGATTAACTTTCTTTTGACGTTCATTCCTTCTTTAATTTTCCATTCCTCCTGAATCACACTGAACTATATAGTTCCTACAAATTTTGGGGTGTCAGGGTGTGAGTGAACTAAAATGGATATAGTTTCTCAGATATGTTGAAGTGAACTTGTCTTCTCTTGGTCCTGTTGTGGGTTTTTAAAACTTCAGTAAGGTTCATTCAATTCCTTCATCTGTAAGGCGATTGGCAAGTGCTGTTTGGGATCCAGAGATGAACAGATCTAGTTAGTTCTTGCTGCTTTGGAGTTTATATATTGAAAAGGGATTAAGTCACATCCACAGCTTCATGCTTAAATGCCATGAATTTAAATGAAATTTTACAATCCATAGGTATAAGAGGTGGTGGTGGGTACCTATCTCCTTGGGGGAATTTAGGAAAGATGCTTGTGTACACTATGGGGAGGTGCTGGAGTTCTCTTAGCATTTAGGAACACTCTTGTTCATCGAGATGACCATCTAAGTCGGAAAAAAATACAATTTGGAAGGGAGTAGATGCTAAATGAGTATGTATTGAATGAATATTCTCTTTAGCTTTTTTCTTTTTTCTTGTTTTATTTGGTAATCATGAGGATAAGGACCAGGCTAGACAATGAAGAGGTAGAGTAAGGGGATCCATTTGGAAGACCTCACTGAGAAGGAGGCATAAAATACCCGAAGGATGAAGAGTGACCCATGCAGGTATTTGAGAAGAGGGTTCCTGCAGTGTGAACCACAAGTGCAGAGACCCTGAGGCAGGAGCATGCCTGGTATGTTAAGGAATAATAAAGAGGCTGAAGCTGATTAAGAGAGAGGGGGATTAAAGGTGAGGTTAGGAAGGTAACCATGGCCAGAACATGTCTTTTGGTTGACTTTTACTTTGGGTAATACCATCATTCTTGTTGGAAACAGCTCTGAAACTCCCGGCCTTGAAAGTTGTTAGAATAGAGTCAAAATTATATTTCTGCTTGCATAGTCCCCCTGAAGGGTACCCGGAGCACAGTGGGTTGTTGTTTTTTTTTTTTAATGGACTCAGTGGTTTACGTCAATTATCAGATTTCACTTAGAGTCAAATGTATGGTCATCCTTAGCAAATTTATCAGAACTCATTCATTACATATATTTCTATCTTAGTTTTATGGCCCTGCCTTTGTGTTTCTTTTACCTTTTCTCCTCTACCACTAAAGATAGCTTTGCTTTTTTTCCTAATTATAAAACATTACACATTCTTACTAAAAAAATAACAGCATAAAGGAGGAAGTGAAAATTACTTGTCTTCCCACGTCTTAGGGATAACCCCAGTCAGCATTTGGGTGTCTATCTTTGAAGGCTTTTTCCCATGTAGATGTGACTGTGTGTCTGAGTGTATGTCTACACAGAGCAAATGTATTTTTAACACAATGGAATCATCTCATACATCTGTTTTGTAACATAATTTTTTCAACTTAAAATATCTCAAGTGGACATCTTTTCCTGCCAGTAACTATAAAATGCAACTTTATTTGAATCCACACCTACTTCTAATTTGTCATTTTGCTAAATTTTAGACATCTTTGTAAACCTGTGTAAATCCTTTCTAGAACAAGGCAGGGTATTTTTTAAAAAAGATATTTTGGCAGTTCTTTAACATAGTTGTTTGCTTTAAATGAGTTACTGAAGGAAAGAAATGATGGAAGAGACCAAATCACAGTTAACATCAGGTAATTTGCAGGGTCTGTGTAATTTTGGGTGAGTCACCGTTCCTTAGTGAATCTTAGTAAGAACATCAAGTATGCGTCGTTGTTGCTAAGGGTGGTAGGTGGACTGAGACCCAGCTACTCAAAGTGTTTCTTTGTTTGGAAATATCAGGGCAGAGTAATTCTGCTGTAAGAATTGGATGAGAAAGTTCTTTGCAAGCTGAGTACCCATGGCCCCACCTGGAAGGCCCCCTGGTGCTTCAAGGGCTCTTTGTCAGGTGTGTATCACACCCCTTCCTTCAAAGAGGATTCCCTTGGTGACAGGGACATATACAAAGAAAGGACATTATGTTTCTTGTTTCAATTGTAAGGAAAATTGAAGCTCTTTTTTTAAACACAACAAACCCTGGTTATATTCAGTGAAGTGTCACCTCCGCCATCATAGACATCCAAAACCTTTGGAAAAGCATTTACCTTGGGTGCACAGGTTGAGGCAGGAGCTCCTTTTCCAGTTGACAAAACTTCCTTCACCTTTATCAAGCATGAAGCAAACGGCAGACAAATAGCACATTTACAGTAGAGAAAAGGGATTTTTCAGAATGTCAGAAGTCTCTCGTGTACCAAGTCCTGACCTTATAGATCCTGAGAGTTACAATTTGCTTTTTTACCCGTGTGAAAATAAATTGAACAAAAAGATGCATCATGAGGAGTTGGGGCAAAAAAGATCCCAATTTGCCTTAGTTTTGATACCGTGGTCTTTTAAGCACTGCTTTTTACGCGTCTGAATTTTCTAGGTATTGTGCATGTAGGCTGCCCCCAGGTTGTATTTATAGGTTTGGAGGTGAGAGCTGGCATCATGAACCAGATTCCTAGCAGGATGTGTTCTGTGTGGGAAGAGCAGCAGGATGGAAGTGTCTCTGAATGCAGGATGAAGTCTCCAGTAGTTCTGCCACAGAGGTGCTGTTAGTCATATGGTATCATTCCAGTAGAAATTATTTAAATTATATTTCAAATTAGCTTGTTAGAATAAAAATATGCTTGTGGGGAACACATTTAGACATTCATCAAAGACTAGAGAGATTTTTTTTTAAAAAGCATTTTGATTCACAAGCCTGGTTGATTGTCTTCTTCTTATTCCTCTGAGAATGTTGGGACCATGGATTTTCTGCCTCTGTGTAGACAACCTTAGGATGAGGCATTATCCACAGCCAAGCAGTTAGCCTGAGAACTGGTTGTTAAAAAGACCTTTGGCACACAGGTGACTTCTACCAAGAGGAGGACCATCTATGCGTGGTAGCTATAGCAGCCCTTTCTTTACCCATCTTGGGGGAATCTTCAATATTAATATATATATTAGTTGTCAGTGGGCCTTTATTTTATTTATTTATTTATATGTGGTGCTGAGAATCAAACCCATTGCCTCACACATGCCAGGCAAGCGCTCTACCACTGATCCACAACCCCAGCCCTCTTGGGGGAATCTAGGTCCACATAACCTGTGAGGTGACCAAGCCCAGACTGCCCTTGATAACCTGCAGCTCTCTGGGCATCCTGTCTGTGGGTTATGGGGTTGGGGCTATCCACAAGGGCCTAATTAGTGAGGAATATTGCAGACCCCACTGCCTGTGCATTGAAATCCCTTTTGGGATCTTTAATTGGGAAAGCTTTTAATTGGAGTTGTTCAGATACATGGAGCAAAAAAGTGTTGCTTTAGCTTCTGTTGTCCTGGGGGAGGAGGGGTGACGGAGAAGGTCCTCATGGGGAATAGAAATGGAACCTCTTCCAAGATGCTCTAAAGGGCAGGAAAAGCAGCTCCCAGTGGAGGGGCATCCAGGCATATTTCAGCTCAGCTGGTGTGAAGCAGAGCTCTCTAACTCCTCCAAGTGGACTGAGGATAGATTTGGCAGTTTCATCCAGAGGTAGATTCATTGTCATGGAGGGTCACCTGCCAGGGGACCTGGGAGGGATGGTTAAATTCACACAGATCCAACCCCAGCTCCTTGGCTGTCAGTGTAAGCTTGGATAAGTCATTTTATTTCTGTTAAGAAGTTTTCTTGTCTCTCTCCCAACCCCACCCATACTGGGCATGAAACTCAGAGTTTCACTTATGCTGAGCAAGAACTCTGCCTCTGAGCTGTAGCCCCAGCCCAAGTTTCAGTGAGTTTATCTGTTAAGTGGTTGAGATGATTAAATAGAAAATGTGTGTAAGGCATTAGGACAGTACCTGACACATAAGTATTTACTGAATGGTAACCAAGTTTTTATCATCATCATCATCATCATCATCATCATCATCATCATTTTAACTTTGGGTTGGCTGGTGGCTCTTGGGGTACTTCTGAAGTGGTTGGGATTGAGTACTTCCATCCTCTCATCTTTAATCCCCTCAGGTACTCCCTTGAGTCCTTAGCTACTCTGCACAGCTTCCTTTGAGATCACCCACTCTTTCCATTCCTGGTCTTGAGCAGTGCTAGAGTTGGCTTCCTATCATCAGGTGACACAGACAACATGAGGTTTGCCCTCTGAGTGTTATGTTGTATCACTAAGCCTCAGGTGGTGCAGGTAGAGGAATGTCACTAGGAATGTCAAGAGAGCTGACCCATGTATAACAACAGGAAAACTAGTCTGCCAACTGGTTGCTTTCATGGGGAGGTGCAAGTATGGACAAAAGAGGAGGAATATCTCCAGTTGTGGGCATTGGACTAGGAGTTTGTATTGTTGTTTGGGGAACCCTTAATTTGCTCATTACCAATAGTAGCCTTGTGCCAGGCATTGGTGTAGATGCTAGGAACACAGCGGTGAACATTTTTGACCCTATGATGCCTACAGTCTAGTGGAGGAGGTGAACATCAAACAGACAGACATTACCTAGTATTTCAGCATGGGAGGATATGATACCAGGAGCCATGTGTAGCGTTCAGTATGTTTCAGGGTCTCACACCTCTTCAATCCCTATTTATTCATATGGATATGAACTCTTTTCTGATCACCCTTTATCAGCTCATATTCTTTCTTGACTGTTTTACCCATGACCTGGATATTGGCACCTTCTTGAGCCTGGCACCAGGAAGACCAAGCTTAACAGAACAAGATTCCCGCCCTTGGGAGGGAGTTGGGTGGTAAGCAGGTAATTAGGGCAGTTGGATAAGCCATTATTGGTCTATGAAAAAGGAGGAAGTGCTGAACCCAGAAGTGAGTTAGAGAAGGCTTCCTGAAGGAGGTGAGTCTCCTCCTTATGCTGAGTCTTGAAGAATGAGTAGGAATTTCCCAGGCAGATAAAATGAGGAAGTGGGTATTTAAGTGGGTATTTAAGTTGTGCCCCAGGAAGCAGTGAGGGATGGAGGTCAAGAATAGTGACCTTGGTCTCAGTCTCAATTTGAGCATTCACTGGCTGTTTCTGGAGCAAGATACTGAGCTTCCATTTTGTTACCTGTGAAATGGGAATAACAATAGTACCAACCTCATAGGGTTGTTATAAGGATTAAATGAAACATATTTTGATGTTTGTTAGTATTAATAGTAGGTGTGGAGGCAGGCGAAAAAGAATGTGGCGTATGAGTATGGAGAAGGTCCCAGGAACATAAAGCCATGAAGGAGAGACCTTTGTGTTAAGGTTTTGGGATTTGATCTTGTGGACAACAGGGAGCCAACTATGGGTGAGGCCTGACCCATGCAGTGGCTTGAAGAGGAAGAGGCGGGAAGCAGAAACCTGCTGCAGTATTGGCCTTTAGTCTGTAGGAAGTGAGGAAATATTTTCTATTTTGGAGGGAAGAATAATACTTATTTTAGTAAAATTGTTCTAGCGATAGTAATGAAGGGTAGCATGGATACTGAAGAGATTGGAAATTAAGAGACCTCATAGGAAATAATCACAGTTTAGGCAAGACATGTTGAGAGTGGAAGGAATGGAGAGGACAAAGCAGATATGGCACAGATTTACATAACATAAGCCTTGCCCTGTTCTGTACTGGGTCAGGGGCAGCCTTCAGGAATGTACATGTACAACCAGAGAAACAATAGCTGTACTCCATTTGTGTTCAATGGATCAAAATTAAATGAATAAAAAAAAAAAGAGAAAAGGGTATGTAAAGGTCCTCACAAGAATGGAGAGGTAGAAACCTTGAAGGTCTTTCCTATATAGCTGCTAAATTTGTACACAAATTGAGCTATCGTTTAATGAGAACATACTAGGTTGGCATCCCCATGCAGAGGGCTGTCTATACTCTCATATCTCATTTAATTCTCATAGCATCCCTGCCTTCATAATTGGAGAATGGATATGAGAGATTCAGTAACCTGTCTGAGCTCTCAGCCAGGAAGTGGCAGAGTTGGGGGTTAAGCTTGAGCCTGTTAGAGAATAAAATTTATTTTCTGGAGGCCAGAGCCCTTATGAGAGTCATGAGAGAGGTGGATTCACAGCCCTTGCTTGTTGGGGTGAGAGGGGGAGAGAGGCCAAATTGTCAGCAATGTGGATGATTTTAAGGTCGGTGACTGACAGTGGTAACGTTGACTGAGACTGGAAACACGAGAGGAGCTGCAGTTGTTTCAGAGGAGATGATGAGAGTTTAGTTTGGGATGGACGTGGCTGGTGAATTTCCACTTGTGGTGGGCCATCCCTGGGGTTCTCTCTGTAAGTAGAAACTTGACTTTCACACTCAGCCATTAGGTTAGAGTCACAGATACAGATTCAGGAGCCATCACTTCTGAGATGGATTTGACCAGAGTTAAGTTAAGAAGGATAAAGATGGAACTCTGGAAAAGGACTGCAACCAAAGGGAAGAAAAATAAACCAGTGAATAAGACTGAGAGATGATGAGATCCAGATGGAGCCTGTTGTAGATGAGGCGTTGTAGAAGCCATGGGAGAGTAGGCTGCAAAGGGGGCATGCTCAACAAAGTCAAAGGCCTCAGAAAGCTGAGAGAAGGGTGGGGACCGACAAGGTGCACACTGTAAAATACTGAGAGTGGGATGTTCGGGCCCTGATGAATTTTTTTAAAATATTTTTTTTTTTAGTTGTAAATGGATATTTATTTGTATGTGTGCTGAGTATCGAGCCCAAGGCTTCACACATTCCAGGCAAGCGCTCTACCACTGAGCCACAACTCCAGTCTGGCCTGATGAATTTTGAGAACAATTTCAGCCAAGTTTGGAAAACAAATTCCTTTGCAGGCAGTGAGTATGTGGGGTGGGGGTAGAGAAGTCTAGCTGGAGAGGAAGGTGGACTTGAGGGTGAGTCAAGGCTGAAGAAAGGTTGATTTTTTAATGAATTGAACATGTTGGGAGACTGAGGACAAAGAAAAGGAGAGATTGAAGATGTTCGAGAAAGAGGGGAGCCCATGGGGCTGGAGGCAGGAAGGAACTGGTGCAGAGCTTAAGAGAAAGGGTAAGCCTCCAGAAGGGACCTGGAGGATCATCCCCAGATGCAGGTGCAGGCACTGAGGCATTTTGAGGCTTGGTAGGAAAGGAAATAAGGGAGCTGGGTTGGCTGACTTTTCCTTCTCTGTGTGACCTAAGGAATTGATCTGAGAACCAGGGGGTAGATCAAGAAGAAAGGAAATGGGTTGATATAGCTGCTTATAGCGTCTGGGCACAGAGTTAGTGGAGGCAAATACAGATTTATGAATAGCTTCAGAGGCCACTTGAAGCAAGAAGGTGAGATTCTACAGGTGGCCACAGTAAGATGGCTTGCCAACATGCCAAATGACCTGGGAGTGGGAGCAGAGGCCAGCAGTTCCAGACAAGGGAGTGGGTGCACAGGGATGGCCACTGACTCTGAGTGCTTTGCCATCCGAAGCCATGGGGCCACTTCGTGAGAAGAGAAAGTGTGCTCCATCCCTCTCAGTCACCTCTCTGCCCTTGCATTTCCCCATAGCCAGTCATTGTTCTCTTGTTAATAATTCTTCCAGACTTTTTCTTAAAAAATGCATTAAAATTCTTGCTGGCATGACCTCTTTGAGTAATGAGATCTGTGAGTTTATTAACCTCTGTGAGAAGAGAATTTCTTTGCTCCATGGGAGCGGATAATCTCTTGGAGGGAGTGAGCATTAATGTGCTGACCTGGAAGGTTAGCTTGACACCTGAGGGCAGAGACAGTGTAGGGGCGGCTTATCTGTGTCTGCTCTCCTCCCCCACACCATGTGACTTGGCCTGTATCCCACGAAAGATGGACTGATTGTTTCTGCACATCACTGTCCCTCAGCCCACTCACTGAGTCTGGCAGCAGCCCAAAGTTGAGATGGTCAGAGAAACCAAATCATACAAATCTTTGTTTCTCTCAGTGAGTCTAATTCTCTAAGTATAAGAAGGAGAAAGTTGGAGATGGAAGTGTTGAGTCTTATGAAGATGAGAATAACTAGACCTGTCATTCATATTGGCCTGGGAATCCACTGGAGTTAGGAGGAGTGACAGGATATTTTCTACATGACCATGTTGAGACATGTCCTGTGTCATTACAGTGTTGGCCTTCAAATGTGCACATGTAATGGATATTTTATTTTATACAACCTGCTTGCAGGGCATCTGGCTAAGTAGCAATGATTCATGATTCCATCCTCATTAGCTTGATGGTTCGAACATGCTATAACCTAGCCTGACCTGCCTGCCCTCTTTGTACCCCTGATGCGTCCACGCCCATCTATATTGTTTATTACATAAAACATTTAATTATAATATGCAGTTATCACTACAAATTGTCATCATCTGTGACTCCCCCACTCTTGAAAACCAGACCAGTTCTTTCCAATAAAAATATGATGGCCACATATGCAGTTTTACATGTTCTAGTATGACATTAAAAAAGTGACAGGAAGCCAGGCATGGTAGTGCTCTGCTGTAATCTCAGTTACTCAGGAGATTGAGGAAGGAGTATAACAAGTTCGAGGCCAGCCTCAGCAACTTAGTGAGGCCCTGACTCAAAATAACATGGGCTGGAGATGTAGCTCAGTAGTAGAGCGACTGTGGGTTCAATTTCTAGTACTGCAAACAAATAATCCAAAAACAAACCCCAGGTGGAATTAAAATTTTAATGCCTTTTAAACCAGTATATCCAAAAATGTTATCATGTCAACCTGTAATCAGTCGTGTGTAAAAGACATGATCTGTCTCTCCATAGAATTTATGTTCTAGTGAGCAGACACACTTCACCTGTCCTTGTGCCCTCCACGTCCCCACAAAAGAAGACCAGCCTATACATGGATCTACCAATAAAACCACTGCAAGTTGTTCTCAGTTCCAGAGGGAAAGACTTAAAGGTTGAGACACATTACAGTGCATGGTTATGAGAAACTTCTCTGAAGAGGGGACATTTAAACTGCTCCCTCATGTGAAGAAAGGGAGCAAGGTATTCTAGGTTAAGGGAGATGTATATGTAGAAGAAAAGTGGGAAAAAAGGGCTGTCCCAAATATTCGAGAAACTGAAATCAGACCAGCATGTCAGGTTCAGGATCAAAGCATGTGAGGGAAGAGAGAGGCAGGTAAAGACGAAATTAGGCAGGACCTTGGAAGCTATGGCTGGGACTGTGGATTTTACTTGAGGTGTAGTGGGATTGAGTATGAATAAGACTGAAGGGCTGCCACGTGATCCTCATTAAGTTACAAGTAGACCACAATGGTGCTCTCTAGTGAAGAGGCTGGGAGGGGGCGAGAGTTGAAGCAAAAAGTCTGGGGCAAGGCTCCATCCAGGTCAGTGTAGATGCTGATCCAGTCTAGTAAGGTATCAGAGAAGAGGGAGAGAAGGGGACAAGTTCCACAAGATTTTTTTTTTTTTTTTGCGGTGCTGGGGATTGAACCCAGGGCCTTGCGCTTTCGAGGCAAGCACTCTACCAACTGAGCTATATCCCCAGCCCCCACACGATTTTTTTAGAACATCCTGATGGATGGCACATGACATATGGGATGAGGAAGAGAAAGGAAGTAAAGAGGATCCCTTTGGTGTTTGGTTGATGCTAGTAGATATGGGGAAGCTTGTAGGAAGAACGGGTTGGAAGGGAGGTGAGGGAGCCAGGTTCAGTATCATCAGTTTGAGAGTGTGAATGAAGCTGGGGAGGAAGCAGTTAATTTTATGAACCTGGGCTCAGCAGAGAGGTCAGATGGGAGAAGACTGGGCAAGGTCGCTGAGGGAGAAGGCAGGCAGAGGAGGAGGGTTCAGGGTCCAAGCCTGGAGCACCATCTTTTAGGTGGTCATAAAGGAGGAGGAGTTAGCAAAGAAGATGGAGGAGGAATGGTCAGTGAAAGAGGAGAAAGTGTGAGTGGTGGCCAGTCGATCTCAAAAGGGCTTAGACATTGGCATTGAATGCTCCTTGGAGGTGACCTGGGAATGGGAATCCCAGCAGCTGCTGGTACCCCTTACCTGAACCAAGTTGGTGTTGAGGTTGGGCCAGGAGCCTGACGGGTTGGAAGGTAAATGGGAGACTGGGAAGGGGAGTTGTGTGGAAATGTGTGGACCACTTTTTTCAAGTTGACTATTCAGAGGGCAGAGAAATAGGACAACAACAAGAGACTGTAGGGAAAGGGAGAAGGTATCAAGGTGGGACACTGATGGGAATGCTGTCAGAGAGGAGGATGACAGAGGAGCCAAGTCCTTGAGATGAGAGGCTGGGGTTCAGAGCACTAGGGAAGGATTGTCCTTTGGAGGTGGAAGGGAAACCCTCCCCTGGAAAAGAGGTCACTGTGGAGGCGATGCAGGCAGGCTTGGGTGTGGTGGGAACATATGGGAGTCCCATTTGTGCCTCCTGTCTTTTCTGAAGCCGAGGCTGGGTCATTGACAGAGAGTAGGGGTGGAGGACAGGGCGTGGGAAGTTGGAGAAGAAGGTGATGGAAAATTGTTGTCTGGGAGTGGGTGGCAAACCTACCAGAGAAACACAGGCCTGTGGCCACTATAGAGTGACAGTTTGAGGTCAGATAATGTGAATTTAAAGAGAAACTCATCCACCTAGTTTTGTGGTGTTGCCCAGTGGCTTGGGTGTGGGCATGGAGAAGGCAGATGATAGGATGCAACAGGTTGGGGTTTGCTAGGCTGGGGAGGCACAGTATTGGCCTGGGATTGATAACAGAAGTAGGCCATGGGATGGTTAGGAAGAATGTGAAGCCTGTGGGTGGCCAGTAGGAGGGCTAAACCAGTGGATTGGAGGGCTCTCTGAGGTGGGAGATGCCTGAGTGAGTGAAGTGGAAGGATCAGCCAGGTGGGCTGGAGGGGAAATGTGTAGTTCAGATTTCAAAGTCATGAGGGGCCCAGCATATGGCTGTGGGTGAGGGTCACTGACAGAGCATGGGGAAGAGGGCATTGGCATGGAGAGATCAAGGAAACTGAGTCCTTGGGGATCATCTGTATGGATGGTGACAGTGACAGGAGGTAGGCCGAACAGGAAACTGGGCTGGTTGCTGAAGCTCCTGATTGATGGCAGGAACTTGGAGGCAGGCTATTGTGGGTAGGAGGCAGGTACCTAGAATGGCCCTTCCTCCACGGGTCTGGAGTGAGCCTCAAGGACACCAGTCCCCTCCCTTTGTGTTCTGCATGCATACGGACACTAGGGACAAGACAGCTTTGTGTGTTTATTGGGGGCATTGCCCTCAGGGACCAGCTGGTTTCAGTTAAAGCGTGAAGGTGAAGGGATATACTGCCCAGAGGTGCTGGTGCCTGCTGGCATGAGTCCAGGAGGATTTGGAAGAACATAGAGGAGGGGAGGACCAGCTCAGATTTGAGGATGTCCAGAGCAGGGGGGACCCTGAGTGATGTTAGGTGACTTAGGAAGGTGTGGCCTCCTGGCTCTCCCTGAGGTACAGTGATGCCACGTGTTTACATCTCAGGTGTGGGAGTGGGGTAGGTCTTCTGTGAGTGTGAA